>JAODAL010014854.1:0-85945 GCA_025379985.1 Phyllomedusa bahiana | reverse complement strand
TCAAAAAAAAAATTTGGAGTAGGCCACAGAGTGGCAAATGAAAGGGGGAGGGCAGGCAGCGAGCATGGGGTCAGACAGGGCACGACACGTGTGGAGGTCACGGCAGCGCCACAGTAGCAGCATGAGGTCAGACAGGGGCACAATGACATTCTAGGGGGCAAAAAAAGGAGGGGCCCAGAGTGGCACAATAAAAGTTTTAGGTGAGGGCCCCGGCGGGGAAACAGCATGAGGTCAGAGAGTGGCACGTGACACAGTCTGGATGTCCCAGCAACAGCAGCAGCAGCATGAGGTATAGGGGCACAATGACAGAGTGAAGGTGGGGGGGGCAAACCAGTCCCTGGAAAAAATGGTGGAGGCAGAGGGGAAACTGTAGAATGGTGGCATCGGGGGCGGGGGGCATGGAAATGGGGGGGAAGGCGGAGTTTGAACCCAGTGACCCCTAAGGATTGGTGTGTGGAAATCCTGGCCGACCCCACACCGATTCATCTTGACAAAGGTCAGTCTTCCAAAATTTCCCAGGACAAGCGGGTTCTCCTTGGGGTAACGAGGCCCCCCGCACTGAAACCGCCTATGCCCCTACTGCCCCGGGGCAGGACAGTTTCTCCCCTGCAAACTCGGCAAGTTGCGGCCCCCAATCCATTTTTGGCTGCCCAGTGTCCAGGGGATCTTCTAACTGGGGTGGCAGTGTGCTGCCAAGTAGGCCACCCCCCGGGTTGGTTTAGGGCGCTCCGGGGTCCTGCGCTGCGGGCGACTACCCTCCTCATAGGGGGGGAGAAGGAAGCTGCTCATCAGTGACTCCAACTTAGGTTGCTGTGGGAGTGGTACTGCTCCTACCCCCACACATTCCCCCCCAGCCCCCGCCGTATTACGTGAGCGCTGGGCCCCCCCGGGGTCAACCTTCGGGAGGACGATGCGCACATGGGCCCGGGGCCCAAAACCTGATACGGAGGATTTCCCCTATATTTTAAGTTTTTCCCCCCTCTCAATAGCTGGAAAAAGGCTCCCATTTTGGCCCGGTAGAAAGGGGTCCAAATGGGTGGAAAGCCGAAGTATCCCCCCTGCTGGATCTGACTTTTTCGGCGTACAAGCCGGCAAATCAGATGCTCCCCGGGCCATCGCACAAGTGCTCCGGGGGGCTCCCTGCCTCCATCTCCACTGTAAATGCCACGGTGCTTGCGGGTCTCTGCCTGTTTCCTCATCCCCAAACTTCCTCCCCCACTGCTCCTGTCCCCCTCTCTGTAACCCGGGTAGAAAAATCCATCATTTCACCAGACAATGTTTGCTCCAATGTCCTCCCCCTCCATTTTTAGTCCCCACAGATCATGTGGGGCCGCGGTGTAGTGCCACATCTCCAGTCCCCTGCCCGAAGATTTTTTGCATCTGTTCCAGGACATAGCATGGAATGAGTTTTTTATCCCGTAGTCCCGGGATGACAAAAAACGTGGCCTCAACATACGGCGGGGCAAGCATGAGCTGCCACTGGCGAATCAAAATTCACAGGGGATACTCCTTCCGCCTGGGTCATTTAAAAAAAGTTAATGACCTTTCTCTGTTCATACGTGGGCCAACATGTGGGCTGGGGAAATTTCCCAAAGGGTGGAAACACGCATTCAGGTGTGTTGGGGGGGGCCGTTCAGCCACTGCAACTCGAGGAGGGGGTTCCTGGCTTTGTACGAATGGAAAATTTCATGCACAGTTTCCCCCCCATTTTAGAATTTCTGAAGATTTGGAGACTTCAGAACCTTTTTACAACCCGATTGAAAAACCCTGCGCCCGCAGGGCGCATGGCCATCCCTCCCGGTGCAGCGCGGAAACCCCTTTTCCTCCCTTGTCCCCCCACCCCTGGTTCCGATTTGCAGTTTGGTGCGGAGAAAGCCCACACATCAAATTTTTTGCTGATGACGCGGAGCAGTTCCCCCCCTGTGTGACTTTATTTGCCGAGGCAAGCCGGTGAGAACTGCGTGCAAAACCGCTGTGCCCTTTCCATTGGTTTATGGGCAGTACTTGTGGAGGCTGAGAGGGGTGGGGGGAGGAGGAAGGCGGCTTGGGGAAAGGGGCCACAGTTTCCAACGTGGGGGAGAAAGCGGAGCTCCTGTCCAATTTTTTGGTGTGCCGGGCAGGGAAACACATTCACCCTGGGCCAAAAGGGCATGTCTGGGCCCTGACCGTAGTTCAGCTCAGAGTCCGCGCGCCCCTGCACCTTGGGAAAAAAACCCTAAACTCAAGGACTGGCCCACTTTTGTTCTACATATTTATGAGTGCTGGTCGCCTTTTTGGAAAAGAAATTACGGTTTAAAACTCCCCATCTGGGCTCGGCCCAAAAGAATTAGATCTCTGAACGGTGCAGATCCACAATTTGGAAGGGAGGGGATGCATAGCCAAACAATTGGGAAGGAGCAGGTCAGCTGTGCACCTTGGGAGGGGTTGGAGAACTGTTGTCTCTTTGCAATGCCTCGTGAAGATTGGGGTCCCATGAGTAGCGAGAAGCAGGACCCTTTGGGAGGGAGATGTGTCAAAGAGAAACAGCCCCTTCTAAAGGTGGTGGAGCCTTGACTGGCTGCAATGGCATGCGTGCCAATGGCCCTGCTGCTGCTGCGGCGGGGATGGACCACCCATCTGAGTCCTTTCTTCCCAGGCCACCGGGGTGACGCTGCATGGTTTTTCGCAGGGCCATGGGGTAAAGTTTGCTCCCCGCCACCTTTTTTTCTCCCCCCAGTTCTAATATAACCCCTATTCGGCTCCTTCGGTTCTTAGCAAAGAACTGCCACACCGCCCAGTAGCTGATTTTTCCACCAACGCTCTGCACGAGTGCCCATACCCCCGCGCCTCGTGACCCCTTGCCGCTCTTTCTTGAACCGCAAGGGGTTTTTACCCCGTGGGCCGCTTGGCCCCACCTCGCAGCTGCTATCCTTGACTCCCCGGCCACACAACCCAATTGTGGCTGCGCCGCTGCCTGACGCGCAAGCTGACGCCCCTTTCTCCTGACATGAAAGCCCTGCTTACCCGGCCCCAAGTCGGTCGGCTACATCTCACTTTTGTGTTTTTATATCATGCTGTCCTCATCACGGGCTTTGGGAGCCCGAGGCTGACCCTCCAATATGACCTCCCATGCCACCTCAACATAATACTTTGCCGCCTACTCAAGAAACAGGGGGATATTGGCCCTTTTTTCACGCCCTGTGTGCTGACTGCCCTCCTCAAATTGTTATCCTCGTTTTGTGGCGCTGAGCCCAGACCACATAGCAATCTCTGGGTGAGGGAAACGGATGGGACAGAGGCGGGCCTGAGGACAGGTGGGGCCGCTGAAACCCGCTCCCCGGCCATGCCCAAAAAGGGGTTTTGGTCTGACGTTCCCCCCCCGATCTTGGCTGGGTTTTTCAGATGTCATCTGGGAAAGGGATACCAGTCAACCAATCAAAAACCCTTGGGTTGTGAACAACACACGGGCTAGTGACGCGGCAGTTCTGGCCCCCACCGAGTGAACCCCCGCTGCGACGTCCCCCCGTGTGCTGCGACCTGGGCCCGTTCAGGGAATTTTTTGTCGATGCCCCCGCCCGGTGCAGAGCCTGCCCCCCCTCTGTTGACATTTTTTTGTTCTAAAATTACAGACACGTTTGATGAAGATATTGTATATATAAATATTTCACCCCGTATTTTTACTCCAAATGAACCGTAAAAAGCTTGGGTAACCCTTTTGGTATAAAATTTCGTCCACAATGGCCAGGAAAAATTGACTTTTATGTGCCCTTTAAAAACTCTTGTATTTTACTGAATTTTAAAAGGGTTTAATTAACCTTTGGGTATGAATTATGCTACAGAATTTCTTCGTGGGGTGAAAAAAAAGTTTCTTTTACTGAGTGCAAAATGCAGAAAAAACTTATTAACCCTTTTGGGTAAATGCGCACTAAAAAAACTATAGCTTTGTGCGTGTTTCAATGCCGTTTTTTTTACGCTACACAACAAGAGACAAAATTGTAATTAACCTTTTTTGTTAATTAGGTACAGGGAAAAAAGTATATATTTTGGGGTGAAAAATTACGGTTTCTTGGATCACCACAGCTGAAAAACAACGCTTAATTAACCCCTGGATGTAAATTGCGCCAAAAGAATTGAGCAGCCAAAAATGAAGTGGATTTGTATTTTAAAAAAAGCTGTTTTTTTTAAATGAATAAAAAAGGGAAATGGCTTAATTCCTCCCTTGGGTATTCAATTGCTGTGAGCAATAGGATTTAAATTTTTCAAAGGGCATTTAAAAAGACCCCAATGGATCTCCTGTTCCCCCCTCCCCCGGTACTCCAAATCAGTGTCTAAGGGACGGGCCGGGCCCAATGAAAGAAAGGTAGACTCGTTTTTGGTCTAACCCTTTTCCATGCACTCCTCTTTTTATTAGCGCGGCAACATAGTTATATGGGATGCAGTGGGGGGGGGGCCTCGCAGTGGGACATCCAGAGAGGGGTTTTGCACAAAGTTCTTATTTGGGTTAAAGTAGTTGGGGCAGATGAAGTTTCTGGGTTTTAACAGTCGGCTTCTTGGGAATGTGCGAAAAAATCAGTGGCTTGTTTTGGCAGGTGTTTTATGGGAAACGCGGCCAAACTTGAATGCCTCATTCTGCACAATTTTACGTCCTCAAATGGTACTGTTTGGGCTTATAAAAGGAGGAAAGCTTGGTATTTTCTTATAAACAAAATTTGCTTAGGAAACACACAGTACCATATTACATTAACCCTCCTTCCCCCCCTAAAAAGCCAAACTTTCCTAACCAAACTCTAATTTCATAATTTGCCGTGGAGCTGTCCACCCACCGTGGGGATGGGGTTGGGGATTTTCTGAGGATTTGCAGAGAGCTTTCTACAAAAAAACCCCTGTTTCCTTCACTAACCTACCCTTTTGTGTAGGTTCCCGTTCTAAAACCCAAATTAATTGATTTTCTGTGGGTTTTGGGATTTTCCTTTCTTTAATGGGGGGGAAATGTCTCTATCTTTTTCATGCATCAGGGGTTTTTCCTGTTTTTGCTTTAGAAAATACCCCCGGGTTTTCCCTCCAGAGGCTATTTTGGCAAAGTAGATTTTTTTTTAAATTTGGGGGACACAAAAAAAAAAGCAAAAAAACAAACAGCAAAACCAAAAATAACCAGTTAATTGTACCAATTTTTTGTAACCTTGTTTTCCCACCCTCCGGGTTCCAATCCATAAACCCAATTTTAGCTCGGGAAAGTATCCACCCAAAATTCTCCTTACTTCTTTCGAAAAATTCAAAAAGGCCCATTTTTGGGAAAAGGGATTTTGGAAAGCTCACTGCGCCCTCTATAGGTTTTTAACAAATCCTCAATTTATTTTTCTGATTCACTGAATCTTTGAAAGAAAAAAGGAAATTTAATTGTCAACCCAAATATTGCCATCCCCATACGCGTTTGGGGTTTTTTTTGCCCCTCACCCAGGTAGAGCAGAGCGTTTTGGCTTGATGTGGGGGGGCCAATAAAGGGGTATGAGGGGGGGGAACATCTTTTCCTTATGGAGAGAAACCGGGAAGGTGTGTAGGGGTTTTTGTTTTCCCTTTTCCCCACTACCCAGCCTCTGCATATAACAAGGCATTATGGGAAAGGAGCTGGAAAGCTCACCTGGCCCTCATAGGTTGAACAAAACCCCAATTTACTTCTGTTCCTGAATTTTTTGAGAAGCAAAAAAGGAATAATTGTCAAGCCAATTATTTGCTCATCCATACCTTTCCCCAAACCCAAACCCCCCCATTGCCTCCCCCAGTCAACCCAAAAATATCGCCTGCCCCCACAGATGGGGGGAAAAACCCCGAAACGCGAAATTTTAGAAGAGCAATATTGGCTTGAAAATTATTCCTTTTTCCCTTCTAAAAGTTAGTGAATCAGAAGAAAAATTGGGGATTTTTTTAAAAACCTATAGGGGGCGCGGGTGTTTTTTTCCCCAGTTTCCTTTTCCCCATAATCCCTTTTTGTGATTGCAGATGCTGAGAAAGGGGCAAAAAAGGAAAAAACAAAAACCACAACACCCCTTAAATTTGGTCATCCATAAGGAGAGATGTTCCCCCCCTCTTCCCCAAAACTCATTGCCCCCCCCACCGGGTCAACCCAAAAAAGGGTCTGCCTACACTGTTTAGGAGAAAAAACCCCCAAAAACCGTTTGTAGATGAGCAATTTTGGCTTGACAATTTTTCCTTTTTGTTTTCTCAAAGATTCAGTGAATCAGAAGTAAATTGGGGAAATTTTTCCCAACCTTATAGGGGCGCATTGAGTTTCCCAGCCCCTTTTCCCTTTAAATGCCTTGTGATAGGGCAGATGAGAGTAGTGGGCTAAAAGGCAAAACAAAACACAATACCCCTTTAAAAGGGTTTGCCTTCCGAAAGGAGGATGTTCCCCTCCCAAAAACCACTAAATTGGGCCTCCCCCGGGTCAACCCAAAATATCGCTCTGTCTACATTTATGGGGGGGCAAAACCCCGAAACGCGTATGTAGATGAGAAATTATTGGCTTGAAAATTTAAATCCTTTTTGCTTCTCAAAGATTAAAGGGGAATCAGAAGAAAAATTGGGGAAATTTTTTTTACAACCTATAGAGGGGCCCAGTGAGTTTTTCCACCCCTTTCCCATAATGCCTTTGTGATATGCGATCCCTAGTAGGGGGGCTAAAAGGCAAAAAAAAAACACTACACCCCTTTAAACTGGTGCTCTCCATAAGGAGAGATTTTTCCCCTCCTCATACCCCCCCCCCTTTTGCCTCCCAAAAAGTAAAACCAAAATTATCGCTCTGCTCAAAAACCCCCCCCCCCCCCCCCACTGATGGGGGGAAAAAAACCCCGAAACGCGAAATGTAGATGAGCAAAAAATTGGCTTGAAAATTATTCCTTTTTGTTTCTCAAAAAATTCTTTGAATCAGAAGAAAAATTTGAGGATTTGTTTACAACCTATAGAGGGCCCCCCCTGAGCTTTCCAGCCCTTTTCCCCCAAAAATGCCTTTGATATGCAATGTGATAGTGGGCTAAAAGGCAAAAAAAAAAACAAAACACCCCCTTTTAATTTGGTGCTCCCCCAAAAAGGGGAAGATGTTCTCCCCTCATCCCCCACTCATTGTCCTCCCACCAAATTAAGCCAATATCGTTTCCTGTTTTTCATTTTGATGGGGGGAAAAAACCCCGAAACGCGTATGTAGATGGGGCATATTGGCTTGACAATTTTTCCCTTTTTTTGCTCTCAAAAAATTCAGTAAATTCAGAAGTAAATTGAGGATTTGTTACAACCTATAGGGGGCGCGTGAGCTTTCCAGCCCCTTTTCCCATAATCCCTTGGGGTTTATGAGATGCTGAGTAGTGGGGTAAAAGGCAAAACAAAACACTACACACCTTAACTGGTGCTTCTCCCTAAGGGAGAGGGTCCCCTCCTAAATCCCACGCATTGCCCCCCAAAACCATAAACCCAATATCGTTTCCTGCTCAACACTGATGGGGGGCAAAACCCCAAAAAGGTATGAAAGATGAGAAATTTTTGGCTTGAAAATTTATTTTCCCTTTTTGCTTCTCAAAGATTCAGTAAATTCAGAAGGGGTTTAAATTGGGATTTTTTAACAACCTATAGAGGGGAATTTAAAGTTTTCCCAAAGCCCCTTTTTTTCCCCATAATCCCCTTGTGATATGCGGGATGTTTGAGTAGGGGGCCCCAAAAAGGCAAAAAAAAACACTAAAACACCCTTAATGGTGCTTTCGAAAAATTTCCCTGATTTTCCCCCAGGGAAAAAACGGAAAATCTTCCCATTTTACCCCGGGTGTTGTCGGGGATGTAAGTCCCGCTTTCTTTCCTACTATACCACAAACTCCCCCCCTTTCTTGGCTAAAACCATTTTCTTTTTCCCAAATCGGTTTTGCTTTCATTCGGGATTGGGGACAAGCCCCTCGAACCCCACCTTGGAATCCACCCTGCTGAAAATTGATTTTTCCCTTTTTGGTTATAATAAATATAATTAACCCAAAATTTTAAAATTTTGTTGTTTTGGACCTGTGGAATAAGAGAGGCAAACCCCTGGTGCTTTGGTCGGGGGCTTTTAAACGGTCTGGGCCCCCCCTAGGGACCCCTATGGCATCGATTTTAACTTTGGGAGTCCCCATCGGGGAAAAAATTTTGGTTTGGGTTCCCCTTTTTCCTTCGGGAAGGGTTTCCTAGGGGGGCCCCGGGGACCCCAGGGGAACGGCTTTTCCAAAAGGGCCCAATTGGACAACTTAAGCACTTTAACTTTGGGACCTTTCCAGGGGGTTGGAAAATTGCTTCTTAATCTCCCAAATCCCCAACCAACCAGAAGACATTTTGGCAAGATCCCGTGTGTTTTGGAAAAGTACCCCTTTGAGGTTAGATTTCCGAAAAAAATTCCTTCTGAGAAAAACCCAAAGAGGTTTTTTGGACGGTTTAACATTAGGGGAAAACCCAAGTTTAATTGTCCGGGAAATTTTACCAAATTCCCCTTTCTCCGGAGGGCGTACCCGGGGTTTTAAAAACTTAAAAGGGGTTTAAAATCTTCACACCCCCTTTGGGCCCCCCCCCCCCTTATTTGGTTCCTGAGTTTTTTAAAAAACATAGGGGTTGACCCACAAAGTTCTCTATTGGTTAAAAAGTAGTTGCCGGGCAGATAAAGTTTCTGGTTGTATAGTCAGTGCTTTTTTGGGAAAATGAAGTCAAAACTCAGTGGCTTGTTGGGCGGAAATGAATTTAGGGAAATCCCCGGGGCCATTTTTGAATGCCCCCAATTTGCACAATCATCGCCCTAAAATTGGAAAACTGTAGGGGTTTTATAAGGGGAAAGTTTGGTATTTTTTTTATAAACAAACTTTAGCTTAGGGAAAAAACCAAAACATGTACACTTTTTAAAGCATTAACCCTCACTTCCCCCCAAAAATGCCAAGCTTTCCCTATACTCAAATTTTTAATTTACATGGGTTTTAAAGCCGGGGGGAGCTGTCTTTTACCGGGGGGGAGGGGGGGTTGGGGATTTCTTTTTGAGGATTCAACAAAAGGACTTTTTTTATCAAAAAAATTCCCTGTTCCTTCTTCCCCACTAAAAAACCTTTCAATGTGAGGTCCCCCCGTTTTTAACCCAAAATTTAAATTTGATTCATTCTGTTTTTGGAATTTTCCTTTACTTGATAGGGGGGTTTGTCTCTTTTTTTTCTTCCCATCAGGGGGTTCCTGAATTTTTGCATTAGAAAAATACCACCGGCCCTTTCCAGAGGCTTTTTTTGGCTAGTAGTTTTTTAAAAAGGGGGGGACAAAAACAAAAGAACAAACAAAAAAACCATCAGAAAACCAGAAATAAATTTTTACCAATTTGTTGTAACCATTGCCCCAAACCCCCCAGCCCAACCCAAATAAACCCAAATTGTCGGAAAGGTTATCCACCCCTGAATTCCCCCTTACTTCTTTCGAAAAATTCCTGATTTTAAACCCGGGGCAAGGTAATTTCCCATTAACCCCGGTTTTTGGGTTGTAATTACAGCATTCTTCTCCTACCTTTCCCAAACTCCCCCTTTTTTGGCAAAAAACCATGTCAATTCCCAAATGGGTTCTGAAAGGGTCATTTGGTATTGGGGGCCTGGGCCCCCTGTAGACCCCCCTTGGGAAAACCCCAATCTCTGCTGTAATTGCCCAATCCTCTGTTGGTTAAAAATAAATTTTAATTAACCCAATTACATTTTTGTTGTTTTGGACCTGTGGAAAAAAAGAGAGGAAAAACCCTGCTGCAAATCTGGTTTTGGGGGCTTTAAACTTCTGGGCCCCCCCCCCTAGGGACCCCTAGGGCCCATCAAATGTAGAAAGGGAGCCCCCATCGAGAAAAATTTTTGGGATTTTCCCCTTTTTCCCCTTGGGGAAGGGTTGTTTGGGGGGACCCGGACCCCAGGGGGAAGGGCTTAAAAGGTTTTTGGAAACAACTTAAGCAGCGTACTTTTGACCTTTCCGGGGGTTTTGGGCAATTGCTTCTTAACCCGCAATCTCCAAAACAACCAGAAGACATCTAGCAAGAAAAACCGTGGGATTGAATAGTACACCTGAGGTTGTTTTTCCCTGCCCAAAAATCCTTCTGGGGAAAGATTCCAAGAGGGTTTTTTGGACTGGTATTTTGGGGGAAAAAAGCAAGTGTAATTCCCGGGTAATCCCAATCAACCTCTCCGGGAGGGCGAAACTCGGGTTTTGAAATTAAAAAGGGGGTTTAAAAATTCTTAAACCCTGTCAAAATTTGTTCCCTGTAGTAGTTTAAAAAACAAAAGTTGCATTTTTTAAACCCAAAGGTGGTATGGGTGGGTTTCCATGTGGGGGTTGGGTTTCCACAAAAGACCGGGACAGCCAACAGTCGATTGGGGGCCCTAAAAGTGTATTTGACCCTTTATAAAAACAGATTCTTTCGGGGGGATGCTGTGTCTCGATGGAGAAACATTTTTCCCCATGTAAAATTGGGGATAGGGCCCTAATCTGCTACGTTTGGTTGAAGATCGCCTTTCGTTTGGGGGGGGGGTTTTGGGGGTCGTGGGTTTTGGTTTTCCCTTTAACATCTTTAAGTTTTTAAAAGGGCCCAAATTGGGGAAATTTGAGAGATCCGTCATGGGTTTCCCCGGGGGACATATTTTCCCCAAGCCTCCCTAAAAAAAGGGGTTTTAATATTAAAAAAAGAGAGGGAAAACATTTTTGGGAAAAAAACCATTGCCCCAGCGTTGTATTGGGCCCCTGGACAGTGTAAAAACCGGGGCTAACAGGGACCCCCCTTTTTTGCCCCTTTCCCGGTCCCTCCCTTTTTGGGTTTTATACCCCCATTCCTCACCGGTTTTTCCACCCCCACATGGGAAACCAAAAGTAGAAATTTTCCCATTCCCGGGACGGGTCAAAACACAAAAAGAGTTTTGTCCCCGTTTGGGCCCTTCAAAAATTAAACGGGGGCGCCCCTTTACAAACCGGATCCCGAGGAAAAATTTTATCACAGAAAACAAATGAGAAAGTCTAACCTTTTTGGTTTTAGGTCCACCCAAAAAATAGGGTGCCCCCCCTTTTAACCCCCTCCCAGAATCCCCACACAACATGCAAGGAAAAAAAGTGCTTAAACTAGGGGTTTGGGGCCCCCTTTTTGCAGTGAGAGGCGGGGATCCAATTTTGGCTTTCCTTCAAATTTTTGACTGCAGGGGGGGGTTTGATAAAAACCACTTTTAAAAGGATTTAAAAATTCGGGTTTCGGGGGAAAATTTTTTTCTGAGGTCCTTTTCACCAATACACTCAATTCCGGTTTGGGAAGTGTGTCCCAATTTCACCTTTTTAATTCGGGAAGAAAGCAGAAACCCCAGCATGAAAATTTAAGTCAATCTTTTAAAGACAATTCAATCACAAATTGGACAGTTTTTCCCACTATTTCTCCTAACTCTTGTTCCCCTGTTTTCAAACACGGGTTTGGGGTTTACCAAAAACAGAATTTTCCCAAAAGGGGGGGAAGGGGCCATGTTTTCCTGTGGGTTGTGTTCTGATATGGTAGAGGAAATTGGGGGGAAGTTCTGTCCAAGGTAATGGGGGGAAACACTGGTCATTTTCCCAAAAGTTTTTTTTTTCGGTCGTACCATTCATTCTCTCTACCCGAGAGCTTTTGGGGGTGGACGGCGTTTGTGTCGCCCAAATCTAAAACCCCAACATGTTTCCCTAATTCTCAGGGAAAACCCGGGGGAAGAGAATGCTGGACCCTGGTCTGACCGATCACCTAGGGATTCCCAAAACGACAAGCTATTTTATTAAAACAAAATTCTTTGCCCTACTTTGGAGGTCATTTTTGGTCCCTGGGGAAACTTTGGCCTCCCGAAAACATGCCCACGCCCCTAAGACATAAAATTGGGATTTTCACCTTTGGGGGTCTGGTTTTGGTCCACTTGGATCCTTTGGAAGGTTTTTCTGGGTTTCCCAAGTGCTGCAAGGGAACTTTTAGCTGTAGGGGGTGGGTTGCAGGTGGCCCCAGATGAAACAAGCTTGAAATTTTTGGCTGCAATCATGGGGGCTGATTAAATAGGGGAAAAGTTTCAGCTTCTGCCCCATAGGGCCAAGGGTTGGGGTTTTTTCCTCTGTGAGTGGCCCCCTGGGCCCATGCCGCAAATAGCCGGGGACATTCGCCCCAGGGAAAGGCAAAAAAAGTCCCAAATTTTATTTCCCTAGGTTTTCCCCGAAAATTGCTCCTTTCCCCTTTTTCCCTTGCGGTTTTTTTTTTTTTGGAAAGGGGGCCCGGGTTTTTGGGTTTTTCAAACCCAAAACCCGGGCCCGTTGGTTGGGCCCTTTCCCGGTTTCCAGTCTTTTAGGGCCGGTGTGGTCATTCCGTTCCCTTTATAAAAAAAACTTCTTCCCGAGCTCTGGTGATTGCCATAAGGGGTTAGCCCTTCCCCCGTTCCCGGGCCCCTTGGTTGGGGCACGGCGCCCCAGGGCCCGCTGTCTTGGGCTCTTTTCTGCGGGTTTGGTTTTTTTCCCCGGCTTCCCTGCTTTTTTGCTTTTCCCTGACCCCTTTACTTTTAGGACTGCTACCTTGGTTGGGAGTTCAAAGGGGGTTTAAAAGTAGGGACTGAATTTTAAAAGCATGCTTCCAAGGGGTTCCCGTGCTTTTGATGAATCCTCTATTCTTCCAGATTAGTTTCCAAAAATGTGGGCCCAAAATGCCCCAAGGGAATTGGAGTAAATCCAATTTTGTTCGCAGGGTTTTTTTTCATCCTTTTTGCAAATTTTTTCAGTGCGGGGGCAGTTCTTCTGCCATGAGGGTTTTTATCTTTTTGGGTTTTTGCAAAAACCTGTAGAAAAGTCCCCCTCTTCAGTAGCATTTTTCTTGAACCATCTTTTCCCCCAGGTTTAGATCCGCCCTTGGGGGGAATTTTTTTCCCGTCACCACTGTGGCTGGGGATTTTGATTTCTTCTGCCAGTAGTTCAAGGCAATCATGGTCTTTAGAACTTTCCTTTTTTTTTCAAACTCATCCTCTTCCCCCCCCCGCCGTGGAAGAAGAGTGGCTTTGGGGTTTAGAACAGTGGGCCCCCTTGAAAAAACACATTGGGAGGGCAGCAAAAAAGAGTCTGTAAGCGTAGATGGCGGGTGATGAGTCCCTATGATTCGGCAAGGTTGGCTGTAGGACAGGGGCAAGGGGATGGGGGGGGCCTTTAATAATTACATCATGTCCCAAGGGCGATTTTCTGCGGTCTTATTCCCCGTTTAAAAACTGTGCGGCGTTTGGGACCCTTCAAAACAGTTGGGCGGTCGAGCAAACGGATCCAGAAGTTGGGTGGGAATTTGTTTTTCCCAAGGGGCGTTGTTTCCCAGGAAGGTCTTGAGTGAGGACCCCCAGAGGCGTGTCCACCCGACTTGAAAACAAAAAAATTGAAAGGCTGGTTGTAGTCCCGGAAAAGGGCCCAAAGGGGTGGGGGCTTTTGAGACAAACTGCCTGGGAGAGCCGCAAACTGCTTCCTTTTTGTGGGATGAACCTGTGGTAGCTGTTTGTAGAATTTTTAGGTGGGAAACTTGGGTCCCTGGGGTTTTCCATTAGGGGCATATAAAATGCGGGAAGGGCCCTTTAAGGGGACACCGGTACGCTAACCCCATCTTCAGTTTCCCGGGTCAAAAAGGTCAAAATTTAAAGTTCGGAGTATTTCTGTATTTTTTTGCCCTCATGAGCTGCAGAAAGGGCCCCTTTCCCAAATAGATTTACAGGGCAGGTGTCTGATACTAGGGAAAAGGATCATTCAAGTCAGGGAAGGGACCAGCATTAAATTTGGAAAGGGGGAAGGGGACTTATGAATTCGATCCCTCACCCCAATACAGCTAATTTTGTCAGAAAGGGGATCTTGCCCCCGGGGGGTAGGGCCTTGGTTTAAATCCCAGATGTGGCCGCACCAGTGACCATAAAATCTGTAGGCTGTCCCCGCGACAGGGAATGTTTTAAAAACCCAAAACCTGGTTTTTCATCTACAGAAGAGAACGTTGGGGACTGGTGGCCCAAACCCCATAGGGGGGCCCCCCCCCGGGGTTTTGGGGAACAACCATCCCATTGTACATTTTGATTTCCGGAAAGGGAATTTTTTTGGGATGGGGGACCCTGCAATACGTTTTTTAAAAAGACCCGGTTCCCGATTGCCCGCCCAGCCCAAAAAATGGAAAGGGTTTTCTGGGACCATTGGGGGGGGTTCCGGGGGGGGCCCCCCCGGATGTGAGGGGCCTCTTTTGGGAGAGTGGGGTCCAGGGGGTGGGTTTCAAATCAATCATCACCGGCTTTTACACCCTTTTTTTTTTATTCTTTTTAAACTTTTTGTCCTTTGCAACCACTTTTTTAAAAACCCCTTTTTTTTTCAGATAGGAAACCTCCCTTGGTTTCCGAGGGTACAACCTAGGGTTGGGGGCGCAGCACAAGACTTCTAAGGTCTTCTTTTCCCGGCCATCAATTTAAACTCTAACCAACAAAGGAAGCATTGGTTTTTTTTTCTTATTGGTTTTTGGAAAATCCTAGAAACCTCCCTACGCTGCAAAAACGGCAAACAAAGTGTCTAAAACCCCCCTGCTTCTTTGTTGGACATCCTGCAGAGTGGAAGCTTGATGACCTTTTTGGGAGTTTGGGGGCCCCACTTTAAAATTGTTTCCCAATACTTTGGGGCCAGACTTGGGAAAAGGGGTATATGTCTATTCCCCTTTGGGATCCAATAATTTTTTTTTTTGGGTTTGGGAGGGAGGGGACCAAAAGATGTTTTTTACCATCACCCCAAAAAATTTTAAAATTTTTTCCAGTTGTCCATATTTCCGCCCGGGGCCCCGTGGGCAGTTTCCTAACAAATTGCGGGAAACTTCTTGGGCCCGGTAACTTGTTTTCCGAAGTCATCTGTACCGGGGGTGAAGGGCCCCCCCTATTGGGTTGGCCCTTTTTGGCATCAACCCGGCGGGCCGCCATCAGGGGGTACAAAAAGGCATCACCGCAAGCGGGCCCCCCCCTTTTTCCCCCACGGCCCGAGGGGCCGGCCCGGGGGCCCCCGGGGGGCCGAACCAGGCTTCCGCTGGCCCACAGTGTGGTGTGCCCCGAATTGCGGGGGCCCGGAGGCAGTGCCGTCCGCTTCCCCGGGGCCCAGCCTGCCAACCGGTCATCCTGCACGCCTGGCCCTGCCGACATCTCGAGCGCCAGAGACCGGGGTGCCCCGGAGTCGGGGAGATACAATGTCCCGACTCTCCGGGGACTGCGCGGCTTCAGCAGAGCGCAGCGACACTAGCGCTGCGCTCCGCTGATCTCCCTGGCAGGCTGAATGCATCTTAGGCCTACAGCCTCCGGGCGCTCGGCCCCTACTGGAGCTGAACGTAGGCGGCGCGAGGTACGTCACATTCCACCCCCGCCCCCCATATGCAGGCCAGGAGCCGGTCGGCAGCTCGGAATGAGCGTCAGACCGAGCTCAGTAAGTGATTGATTGTTTTTTTTTAATATACTAGCGGCACTGCTGCCTATCACTAAAGGGGGTCCCTGGCCTGCCGTCACTAAAGGGGGCCCCTGACTGCCTATCACTAAAGGGGGCCCCATGACTGCCTATCACTAAGATTGGGCCCTGGACTAGCCTAACACTAAGGGCCCTGACTTGCCTATCACAAAGGGCCTGACCTGCCTATCACTTAAAGGGGATCCCTGGCCCTGCCTATCACTAAAGGGGCCCTGACTGCCCCTATCACTAAAAGGGTCCCTGCGCTGCCTTCACATCAAAGGAGGTCCTGGCCTGCCTATCTACTAAAAAGGGTCCCCAGGCGCATGGCCTATAACTAAAGGCCCGACTGCCCTATCACTAAAGGGGCCCTGACTGAGCCTAATCCAACAGGGGGTCCCTGTCACTGCCTAACTCTTAAAGGGGTCCCATGGCGCCCCTGCCTATAACCATAAGGTGGCCCGGCGCAGCCTTATAACTAAAAGGGCGCAGACTGCCTATCACTAAAGGAGGGCCTGACCCCCTGTGCCCCCCCCCCCACCTATCACTAAAGGGGTCCCGGGCGCTGCCTATCTCTAAGGGGGGCCCTGGCGCTGAGCCTAATCCACTAAAGGGGTCCCTGGCGCTGCCTATAACTAAAGGGGTCCCTGCGCAGCCTCATAACTAAAGGGGTTCCCTGAGGCGCTGCCCTATAACTAAGGTTCCTGCGTTGCCTATCTCTAAAGGGGGTCCCTACGCAGCTATAACTAAGAGGGGCCCTGGCTGCCCATAACTTAAAGGGGGCCTGCTGCCTATGAGCTAAAGATGGCCCTGTGCTGCAACCTAACCTCTATAAAAGGCGAGGGCCCTGGCTCTACCTAACCTCTAAAGGAGGGCCCTGACTCTACCTAACCTCTAAAGGAGGGCCCTACGACTCTGCCTACCTCTAAAGGCGCGGGCCCTGACACCACCTAACGCTCTAAAGGAGGGCCCTGAGACTCCAACCTAACCTCTAAGCTGCGCATGCCCTTGACTTCCACCTAACCCTTTAAAGAGGGCCCATGCCTCACTTAACCTCTAAAGATGAGGGCCCCTGACTCCATCCTTAACTCTAACAGGAGGGCCCTGACCGACTACAAACTAAAGGGACTCATGGCTAGTACCCACCAACCAACCTGGGCTGAGGCCTACCAACTTATCCAGCGGTTGGCTACCATACCTAAATAGGGCCTATCTAATTTACCGGGACCTTCCCATTTAATGTGCCTACCGACCTGGTAATATAACATTGCGTTCTAGGGGAGCCAGCCCATAGCTGTAGCATCTATCTCCAGGGGTTAGATCTCTTTTGTTAAGGCTCTGATAGAATATGGAACGGATCTCTTCTCCCCACCCTCCAACCCCTTAGATACAGGCCTCTAAGTTATGCTTGTACCCGCTCTCCCACCCCTGTGAAGTTGTACAGAGGTGGAATTGGTAAATTAGAGATAGCTGGAAAATTGAGGATTCTAAGATAATTTGGGAGTGAAATTTCTGCAGATGAGCTGGCCAGGGACAAGTCCTCTATGGCGTGCGTGAAACGAATCAGAGGAAAATTAGGAATAAGAGACGACGACATGAGAAGAAGAAACAGCTACCCAATATGAACATCTCCGGTGATCCTATTTCAGGTTATTTTGCGTCTATATTGGATCAGTGGCATCGTATTCACTTAATGTGAATTGCTGAGACCTGAGCTGGTGCTGACCTCTATGTGGTCCTATATGGCGGTGTATGTAGTATACCTGAGCTGGTGTTCTGACCTCCTATTGTGGTCTCTATATGGCGGTGTTGTAGTGATTATACCTGATTCTGGTGTCTAAGCGAGCGTACACTTACATTCTTGCTGGTAGGTTTATTACACGACAGGTGGTGAGTGCCTGACCAAGGGAAATCATTGAGGGAGGATAGATGTATGTGCGGGTGGAGTGAGATTTTTGTATGTTAGGCGTGGAAGAGATATTGAGTATGTCGGAGAGAGAGAGGAGATATTAGTATGTGGGTGAGGAGCAGGGGATATTTGTAGTGTGTGGTGGAGAGCGCGGATAGTGTAAGATTGTGGTGAGGGGGATATGAGTATGTGTGTGCGAGGGATATTGTATGTTAGGCGGGAGGGGATATGGGAATGTAGGGTGAGGGGGATATTGTAGTGGTGATGCGGGGAATATGTAATGTTGGGTGGAGGGGATAAGTTATTGTTGAGGGCGTAGGGGATAGTGTAATTGGGTGGGATATCGCTGTATTGGGTGGATGGAGGATATTGCATGTAGGGGGAGGGGAAATTCTGAGAGAGAGTATTGGGTGAGGGGATCTTGTATGTGGGTGGAGGGAGAATATTGTATGTGGTGGATGAGGATTTTTATGTGGTTGGGAGGGAGAAATCAGAATGTGGAGTGCGAGGGAAGATATTGTAGATGCAGTGGGTGGAGGAGATATTGTATGTGGTGGAGGGGAATTGAGTATGTGGGGGAAGTGAGGGATCTTGTCTGTGGGGGGAGGGGGGATATTGTAGTGTGGGGAGGGGGGTATATTGATGTGGGAGTCGTGAGGGGGATATGGATGGAGCTAATTATAGCCCTGTGTCTAATGATATAGTGTAGACAGAGACAGTATATGTGACTCTCTTGCTAATGTACTACAAAATACATTCTTGTTGCACACTGAATTCATTATGGTAAATGCCACATTTTTTGTCCTAGAGGCCCGTTTTTTTTGCTGGTGCGGGCGATCGGTGTTTCATGAGGTCGGGGTTTTACGGGGGCGGGGGCCCCTGTGCTTCACTTTAGTGGGCCCTAGAAAATTCTGTTGGCGGCCCTGACCCACCGGTACAGGTGGCGGCTGAACTTGGGTCTTTTACAGGACTGGCTGGCTTGTCCAAGAGTGCAGAGGATGGAGGCAAAGGGGCATTGTGGTTTGTCCTCCATTGGGAAGATCTCCAAATGCCCTAATACCTGTTGGACCAACCAATCCGGTGTGCCTGGGTGTCGGACACCAAATCTTATCACTTCTAAATCCACATACACTGGCCTTCATTGATATAAGTCGCATAATATCATTAATGACCAAGTTGTACAACATTTCCTAGAAGGGGGTATCATAGATAACCGGGTTGAAACCAAGAGGTAGTGAATGGAACGTTTAGCATGTCATCACGGAGGTGACCCTGCTAGCGGCGCTAAGGGCAATTCCAGATGGCTGATTCGAAGATCTCTACAGTATTTAATCTGGAGTTCCTTCTGTCAAAACAGGCTACCGGTGTGCGTATTAGCTTCACTGTCACATGAGCAGCTCCACCAGACTCCGTAACCACTCGCAGAGCCCAAGCTTCTAAGGCTTCCCTTTTTTTCTCTCTATGAATCGGGCACATTCCACCTGGACGGCCTGCCCCGCCTCCTAATAGCTTCGCAGCCAATCCTCCACGTTGGTTAACGGGTGTCTTTATTGCTGATTCCACTAATCGCGCCCTACTGTGGTGAGTGAGGATGTCTCCATGACCCTACATAGTGAACAGAACTGTTCAACTTCGGGGGGCTATTGAACATTCTGGAACTCCGGAAGTTTCCCAATTTCCCGCAATGTCGTATACTGTCTTCTTTTGGGGGACTGTATACTTAGTACCGGCTCCACCCTACGGGGTTAGACAGAGAACCTTGATTTCTGGGAGACGACAAGAGTCCAACATAGTCCGGTGCCACCAGTCCCGAATGAAGTATAAAGGGCGACACGGCTGCAGCCCTGATACTCCCTGAGCGATGATCATCCCCGACACCCGTTATGGGTAGACATCTCGGGGAGCGCGACCATTCGGTCCCTTTCCCCGGTCTGAAGTTGAGGCCTGGAACCAGGCTTCTCATCCTCCTGCTCTGATCCAAGGACGAACACTAGGCGGCCGGGGGGAGGGGAGAGCGGTTTTGTGCTACCTGGAGACGGTGCCACCTTGTTTTGAGGTCCGTTCCCTGATCAATCTCGGCAAGGGGGCGCGGTGGACCCTGAAGACGCCCCTGGAGTAGTGACTACAGGAGATATAGGGGCCTAGGGACAGGGTGGTTCAGGACGTCGCCCTCTGGTGGCATTTGTTCGGGCAGCACCACAAGACTCAACAAGTTTCACCCATCCGGATATTTGTATCATCACACAAACATCACACAGGTCCCACCTTCCGGACCATATTACGGGCGCCATTATAGAGCGGCTGGCGCAGAGCACGGCGTCCATCTTAGAATCTACACCTCTCATCGGGAACATTTCATAAGTAACTCGTAAACTTTTTCAGCGCTCTCAGAACGACCAGTACACTCAACATCAACATAACATTCTTTCTGGCAATCCCCCTTTCAACTCTCAAAAGAGCCTGTTGCACCTGTCTAACCAACCCTTGTCCACCAAACTTGCTCGATATCTCTTCTATATATCCTGCCCACTTTGCGATGGCCTGATCCGTCCCTCTTCTAGACCAATCCCACAAGTTTCTACATCTTCCTAGCATATTTACATATTTTCTCCCTGCCGTTCCGGGGGAGCAACTATTTCCTGCAGTCTTCAGCTTCTGCTGGTAACCTTATGTTAACGTTTAAAACATGTAGACATGCGATATATCCTTCCTCCTTTTCCCCTATTTTTCCTTAAAATACTACACAAACTTGGCCACCATTATGTGCCCGGTCAACAGCGGCCTCTCAGCTCGGAACACTAGCAAAATAATAAAAGTTCCCCTAACCTACCAATAACGATTAGATCCCCGTTTACCACTGCTCATCAACAGTAAAAGTTACCTACTGTGAGGGCCTGAGTACCCTCCCGGAGTCAACCAACCCTCCCAATTAAGTTTCCCTATTTGAGATTTAGAGCTTCTATCCTTCAGACCCACTACAACGCAATCAAGACCTGAGCTTTCGTCTCTGTCTAGTAGACACATGAGAGTGAAAGAGAGTCTCACTAGCTTACTCAAGACGGAGAGCCGAAGGCTAGAATTAGCACAATTGACCTACACTAAACACATACCCGGAGAACAGGCTCAGTGAGCTTCAAAATGACTCAGGCCGTTATAACCACCGTCTCTTCTCACAATGTATCGGGACTGTGGAGACATGTACAGTTTCCTTTACTACTGCAGTCAACTATTATCTATGACCACCCGACTAGATCGAGACCGGGACAACAAATTACTAACCAACAAAACAAAAAATGAGAGCTAACGGCAGTAGAATACATAAAATATGTAGTCATACTTACCGCGTGGAACTCTTGATGGCTAGACAGCGTCCTCGATATGTGAAGGCTGCCGTTTTCACTCTGCATCCGTTCATCGGGTGTCTTGCGGGGTCTGGACTGCCTATTACCCACGTCCCATACTGCAAAGGTGCCAAGATGTGTCAAGTCATAAAGCACAATGCGATCTCCTGTTCCCACTCCGGTAACTGCCAAATCAGTGTCCAAGTGCACGAGCCGGCCAATGTATAAAACTGCGAGTCAACGCGTGTTCTATATCCAATCGTATCCCATGCACTCCTCCTTTTATTAGCGCCGCACATCATAGTTCTATGTATGCAGATGGAGCGGGGCATCGCGAGTGGGACAGTCCATTAGAAGGGGTTGAGCAACAATGTTCTCTATTGGTTCATAATGTAGTTTTGCCGGGCAGATGAAGTTTTTCGGGTTGTCATCAGTCAGTTTCTTCTTTGACATGTAGTCTAAACTCAGTGGCTTTCTATGGCAGGATGAAATACATGGAATCGGCGGACCCATCTTGAATGCCTTAATTCTGCACATGCAGCGTCCTCAAATAGATTATTCTGGAATGGTCTTATCAGGAGAAGCTTGGGTAATTCTATTATAAACAAACTTTAGCTATGGAACACACACTTGTACACATAATAGCACTTAACACCTCCACAAAATGTTAATATAGCAGCTGCATGGAATGCACACTGGATTTCAAATTCCATACCCAAAAAAATCAGAAATAGAAACGTTAAGATTGAAGCATCTCTGAGAAATGAGACACCCCACAAAAATCGCGCTGTATCAAAATCAGTTCTTCTACGATTAAGAGCTTACAGCCGCCAGCAGCACCTTCCTGATCAATACAGTGAGAGCAGTGTGAGCTCCCAGCGTCGCGCCCGGACTTATATAGTGCGGTGACGTCACAGAATCCCGCCAGTCTCTGATTGGCTTCACCTCTGCACATGTCATGCAGGCTATGCCCTTCTTCCTCAAAGAGTTCTTTGCCCCATGTAACGCCATGTGCTCGCAGCCATTTTATCAATGAAAAGCACACTTCGTTCACTCGAAGTACCCCAAAGTTCGACTTCGTTCAGAACTGAAGTTTTCCTGAAATTCTAAACGAATTCCACTTCGTTAGAATCAATTTGCCCATCTCTACCCATAAACCGGGACTAAGAGATCTACTCAAAGATTTAGCCAGATATAGAGAAGAGCGATAAAGCAAGAAACACTAGTTTAAGAAGGGAGACGAGCCTGGCAGCAAAACACTAGCCAGTCACTGTACAATAGTCCATGAAGAGATGGGTATGGGGACCTCCAGGTGCACTACAACTGAAATCGCCTTAAAGAGCACCAGTGGAGCCTCTGAGATAACAGGGTGATGCATGGGTATCGCAGATATAGAGACTACGTTTGCTTACCTGAAGAAGGTGCAGGCTGAGAGGACTATTAAAAGAATTGAGAGTACTTTCAAGCATGCTTAGTGAAAATGAATAGGGATGAGCGATTATAATCTACAAAGTTGAAATCGGCACGATTTTTAGGCTGATCGGAAATTTCCGATCACGCAATATTTTAGGTGACAATCTTACAGACAGGCTTTGGAAAGGAGAGTGCATATTGTGCAGCCCAGACTCTGCTTTGAACCTGCATTGAAATGGCATTTTTTTTGGCCAGCACACCTCGCACCTGAGGTGAAATTATACCTTTTATTTTGTGCAACCCAGTTTTTTTCAAAGAGCCACGTTATACGCCAATTTTTGATACAGAAATTTTCTAGTAACTGTTCATATTTGTCATTGCTGCAAAAAAATGCAATTTCTCATCCGTGTAACTTTTAAATAGCTGTATTGCACGTAGTGCAGCCCATTTTTTTGCAAAGAGCCACCTTGTACTTAAATTTGGATACAGAAATTTGTAGTAACTGTTGGTGTATTTCATTGGTGCAAAAACCACCTTTTGTTATCCGTATAACTTTTAAATAGCTGTATTGCACGTGGTGCGGCCCCAGTTTTTTTTTAAATAGCCATGTTGTACGCCAATTTTGATAGAACAATTTTCTAGTAAATGTTCTTGTTTGTCATTGCTGCAAAAAACGCAATTTCTCATCCAGGTAACTTTTGAATAGTGTTATTGCACTCGGTGAATTTCAGTTTGGCGCAGAGAGCACACTTGTATGATAGTTTGTTGAAAACTATCAATTCCTAGTCCTACTGGGCAGTTGTAAATCCCTGGGACTGAACGAAGAACACTGTTGATTTGGTCTTACGGTTCTTGCAGCAGACCGCATTTCACAAGCATTTAATAGAAACAATTCTGTTTCTAATCATAGTTGGCTGTTGGAAATTAGAGGAATTTAAGAATAGCTGTGATTTGCCATCTTTCAATAAGAGACTGTCAAAAACTCTTCCATACCTTTTTAAATTTGTATCTTTCTGAACAGGGAGCGAAATGCAGGTGGTAAGCGACAAAAGAGGGGTGTAGGACATGGAGGTAGAGGTACGAGAGAAGGTGCTCCTTCCAGCGCTGGCGACAACTTGCAAGCCAGCGGATCTTCGGTTGCAGGACCATCAGGCCTGTCATCGCTGGGTCGGTGCCCTGTGAATCTCAGTAACGAATAGCGTCGCCAATCTGTTCTTCAGTGGTTAATACAACCTGCATCCAGCAGTCTTACCTCCTCGTCCTCCCAGTCATGGCCACAAATGTTATCATCATCATCGTCAGCATCCGATCAACATGAGTGAAGGCAGCCCAAATGTCAACTTGTGTACCCACCACTGTGTATAATCCATTTTCTGAAGACCTCTTTGATGACAAAATGCGGTTGGGATCAGAAAGCATTTCAAATGATCAAGAGGCCAAAGAGCATGATTTTGTCTGCTCTGACGCCCAATCGCTGATGCCATCAGAGGAGGAGAAGGAAGTCGGTCAATCGGCAAAAATCCCGGGCGGTCGTTATCGCCTAGCAGTGCCCGTTGCTTGTAGCCCGCAGCTCCAGGACGCAGAATGTCAGGACCAGGAAGTCACCTGTGTTGATGATGATGTTGATGACATTGCGGATCCAATGTGGTCTTTTCAGCAGAATTTGCTTTCAAGCGCTTCTTCACTGGACGAAGCGGAAGACGATGGGGTAGTGTCAGTACAGGTCCCGCCTCAAAAAGGGAGAGGGCGGTCGCACAATTCCGCTGAGATTATCCCACCAGCCATGATCAGCGGAAACACCACTCCTCGGTTATCGCCGTCGAAAAGGTCCATGATCTCTCAAGCCTGGGCCTTTTTCGAGCAAGCCTCTGATTCACCCAGCGATGTCATATGCCGCTTTTGCTGTAAACGCATCAGTAGAGGGAAGAATCTTAGGTGTTTAACCACCACCAACATGTCTAGTCACATGCAGCGAATGCATGAGTTGAAATGGAGGGAACACTTGGCCAAAAAAGGCCACGCCGATTCCGAGCTTCCAACAACTGTCACACCCTCTGTCTCCACCTCCTCCGCCACGACCAAGCAGTCCTCAGCTGCCCGTGTCTCTCAGAGTCATGATCAAGGATCAGCCTCTGCTTCAGCCTTCACCGTCGCCGAATACCACCAGCACCGCCAGAGACCCATCCTACCCCTTCTCCCTCCACCAGTTTGATCTGCACGCCATACAGCAGCCAGTCTAGCAGCCAGCCTTCAGTCTACCAGGATTGGGAGAAGAAGAAACACATAAACCCAAACCATCACAAAGCCAAAAGCCTGAATGTCGGCATTGCCAGGCTTTTGGCTTTGGAAATGTTGCATTTCCGTCTGGTGGGCACAGATGGGTTCCATCACGTCATGGGCCTTGCCTTCCCCCAATACCAGATGCAAAGCAGGCATTTCTTTTCCAGAAAAGCCGTCCCTGTCCTGGACAGCCATGTGTCATCTAAAATTTCAAGCGCGTTGTCTGCATCTCTGTCCGGCAAAGTCCATCTGACCACCGATAAATGGACTAGTAAGCACAGCCAAGGCCGCTTTATCTCTCTGACAGCTCACTGGGTGAGCTGGGTGGATGTCTCTGGTGGTATCGGTGTCTCTCAGGCTTGGCGTACGCTCTTCAAAACCGCAGGGATGGTGCAGATTTCTTTCCCCCAAGGTCCACTGGTAGCATCACGTGCCCATAGAAACAAGGCCGTGTTAAAATTAATCTGTCTTGTAGACCGTTAACACACAGGTCAGAAGCTGTGGACGGCTCTTCGTAACGAGACTGAGCGCTGGCTGGGTGACAAGAACCTTGTGCCAGGCAAGGTGGTGTGCGATAACGGTCGAAATCTCCTGGCCACCCTTAAGAACCGTAGGCTGGAGCACATCCCTTGCCTGGCACACGTCATGGAGCTTGTCCTCCAGAAATTCCTAAAGCGCTACCCGGGTCTGGACTGCCTGCTGAGGAAGGTTCGAGGTCTGAGCTCACACTTCCATCGTTCGGACCCTGCTTCGTCCCGCCTGGCTGCATTGCAGCGTCAGCTCGGCCTCCCTGTCAACTGTCTCATTGTTGACGTGGCAACACGCAAGAATTCCACCCTCCACATGCTCCAGCGATTGTGGTAGCAGCGCAATGCCATTACGCAGTACGAAGTGACACATGGCCTGACAAGCAGCGGTGCGGACCTCGGGGTGTTGAGCTACCGAGAGTGGATGCAGGTGAAAGAGTTCTGCACCATCCTTGCCAGTTTTGAAGAAGCCACCAAAATGGTCAGTGCAGATAATGCCCTTGCCAGTATAAGCATTGTGGTGATCTTAGTTCTGGAATAATTTTTGGACACTCTGAAACAGCAGGTCCCACCAGCGACGGAGAAGGAGACAGACACAGATGCGGACACACAGCCTTTCTCTCCGTCGAATCCAGAAGGTCCGACAGTTTCACAATTTTATCGGTCTTCATTAGGCAGTGGTTCGGGGTCCAGGGCTAGTGCAAGGCGGAGCCTCAGCTCTCAGGGTACAGCATCTGAGGCAAGTCAGGGCTGTGTTGAAGCTGAGGTGGAGGAAGCGGAGGAGGATGAGGTATTCCTGGATACCGACGTTACCGATGTCCCTGCCTTGGAAAGACGTTGGCACGGATTTGAGGCGGAGGAGGAAGATGAGGAAGAACAGCTTGCTGGTGCCCCTCTACCCGGAGGCTTTGGATATCAAGGCTCCATCTCTCACAAGAGTGCTTGGATGCTCCATTTCCTCCAACATGATCCTTGCATTAAGGCCATGAAACTGAACAACAGTTACTGGGTGGCCACCCTCCTCGAGCCCAGCAGCCAGCGTCATATCTGAGCGGACCTTCAGCACAGCTGGAGGAGTCATTCCAGACAAACGCATCTGGCTTTCCGCAGATAATGTTGATCATTTGACTTTCATAAAGATGAATCAGGCATGGATCTCTGATGATGTTGTGGCCCCAACTGCCGAGGTCACCGATTAGTTGCCGGTCTACTTCCCATTCCTCTTCAAACCAAAATGGTCCTCTTGAAAAAAAGTTTTTTTAAATGATCATTTCTTACTGCAATTTTTATTCTCAGTTCCCAAAAGGTCATGTTGCTGGTTTTGCTGTGAGGAGACTGTAAAAGACACCAATTGTACACAGTTTCATGAAAAAAACGTATTCCATTTACTCACTTCATCTTTAAAAATTTTCGCACTGTTAATGGTTTTGGGGTCATAGTACTGTAAGATACAGCTATAATCAAGCTCCTTTGGAACAGAAATGTGGCTTCTAAGTGGCATTTCTCCCTCACAATTTTTAACAGTGGCTGAGAATTTTTTTAAATAATTTTTTGGGTCATGCTGCTGTGAAATGCAGCTATACTACAGGTCCAATTTTAAAAAAATGTGGTTTCTAACAGACATTTGTTGTTCACAATTGTCAACAGTGGCTGAAGGGTCATATTTTGAATTTTATGGGGCATGGTGCTGTCAAAAACATGAATAGGTAGGACACTGTTAATGGACAAATATTGCAAAATGATTTGTTTCTTTAACATAGCTAGCAATCCCTGTAGTGAGACAGGGATTAAAAAATAAAAGAAAAAAAGACGTGGTGGGATTCCATCCTATTGTAAAAATGTGTTTTCTAGAATTAAACTACTAAAAAATTGCATGTACAAAATAGCTGATACAAATATTCCTCTGAATTGTACAAGGGAGGTACAGGAAGACTTGAACAGATGTAGGTTATTCAGAGGCCATGGTGTATGGAGCACATTCGTCACCCCTAGACCCGACAATTTCCTCCAACACGTTGAGTAAAATGAGAAAAAGAATGCCAAGAAAAAGGGCACCTGAGTCAGTCACCAGCATTTCCAAGTGAAGCTCAATTGGTCCGCACTCATACGGAGGGACAAGCACTCTCATAGAGACAGAAATTTCTCAAGCGCTACTCAGTTCTTGAATGTGTACTGAGGAAGGCTGGAGGTCTTAGCTCACACTCGACTGTTTTCGTTGCTGAGTCATAAGGGAATTTTGCCGAGTTAATGGATGACGGATGCCAGCATGGGCTCTCAACGCACCCACTGTAACTCCGGCCCTGCTAGCTGAACCTGCGTGTTAATAGATGACGAACACCAGCCCTGGCTTTCACCGCTCCCACTGTAACTCTGGCCCTGCTAGCTAAACCTGCGTGTTAATAGATGACGGACGCCAGTCGTTGCTCTCACCACACCCACTGTAAGTCCGGCCCTTCCAGCTGAACCTGCGTGATCCACGTTTACAGCCTCACCCGCCTTGATCAGTAATTTCCTTCAACCCACTTGGACAGTAGAATGCAGGATTTTAAGACAGGCCTCGTTGACCTCCTGGGGACTTCTGTTTCGTTTGCTAATGTCACGGTGGAACAATGTCACCAATAGAATGGCAAGTTGCTCTAGCAGCAGCAGTATTGGAAAACAGGTTGTTTTTAATATAGTTTATTTATTATTGCGAAATTTTCTGCTGATGGTCCATAAGGGCACCTGTGCGGGTTTCTGTGTCATGTTGCGTTACAGGATATGGATAGTCAATGTCCATTTCACTAAAATACTGCTTCAAAGACTACTTTCTTCCGGCACTTTTTAATCTGTGGGTCATGCAGGTTTGAGCGTCATGCTGCGGTCCAGGACGGGCATAGTCAATGTCCTGTTCAACTAAAATGGTGGTTCAAAGACTCCTTTTTCCGGCACTTTTTAATCTGTGGATCAGACAGGTTTAATGGTCATACTGCGGTCCAGGACAGGTATAGTCATTGTCCAGTTCAACTAAAATGGCGGTTCAAAGACTCCTTTTTCCGGCACTTTTTTTTATCTGGGGGTCATGCAGGCTTGGGGCTCATGCTGTGGCCCAGGACAGGTATAGTCAATGTCCAGTTCAACTAAAATTGTGGTTCAAAGACTCCTTTTTTCGGCACTTTTTAATCTGTGGGTCAGACAGGTTTAAGGGTCATGCTGCGGTCCAGGACAGGCATAGTCAATGTTCAGTTCAACTAAAATGGTGGTTGAAAGACTCCTTTTCCGGCACTTTTTAATCTGTAGTTCAGCCAGTACTATCCCAGAATGAAAAAAAACCCAATAAGACTATGACTTTTATTAAATACCAATTAAAATACAATACAAAATAACCCCTATTGTGGATGATATCTCTAAATGATGCAAACAAAACGCTAAATTAACACAAGGCGGCAAAAAAAAGGAGAAATAACCACAGTATTTAGATAAAGCCAAATGTACAATTCAAATACATCTCTAGACATCAAGATAAGTCTCAGAAAAGTTCAAACAAAAAGCCCACTATATATACTCCCCCTATGCCAACCTTATATTGTCCCTTATAGTTGGTACTTATGGGGTCATCGCCCCAACAAGAGTGGCCCCTACCAGAAGAAGGCTGACCCTAACAGTCCCTCCAACATTCCCTAATAAGGGTAATTAAATACTCATCTGTTCTCCGTGGTAAGATGAATTCCAACATAGACCAGAAAAAACTCCCGACGTGTTTCCCCTATTGGTAAGGTTCATCAGGGGAGCATGGTAAGATGTAATAAAAAGATGTTAAGCCATGATGAAGGAGCGTTCTAATGAATGAAATATAGGCCTCCTTAAAGACACCCACTTATTAATTGTATGCTGACATCACCTACCTATTTCCTGCACTGATATCCATAGTAACATATAAACATATGTGCACCAGCATGTTCCCGGCGTCCCGGCATTCAAAGCGCGCATGCGCACCCGTGCGCAACTTCCGGTGCCCACAAAGTCACACCACATTTGAGTGCGCAAGCTCACGATAGCGCAAGTTCCGGTATGACGTACTTAGATTAACTCGCCGCACCGGAACTCCTCAATAATACTGGCATCATAATGCTAAAAGGCACATGCGCGCACCGACCACAGTGTCCTAGCAACAATATGCAAATTCCATTTCAATGGACGCCGCAGCAACGATATGCATATATCACCGCAGCCTATCAAGCTATGAACATATATCTACCGGAATCTTGAAATATGTGCATATATAATAAAGGACGCCCGTATACACATAGTACTTAAATAAAATACCATGCTCATGATTTCAAAATAATGGCTCACAGGTAAGTATAGAAGAAGTAAACACACAGACAACAGGGGACATATACTCTAGGGAATAGAGAACACCAATAAATAAACTCCCCAGAAAGATAAAATAAGATGAATCATTGGAGTAAAAACCTAACTCAGGTCCAATATCTCCAGACACTTATGGCAAGTATATATCATCCACAATAGGGGTTAGTTTGTATTGTATTTTAATTGGTATTTAATAAAAGTCAGAGGTTTATTGCGGTTTTTTTCATTCTTGGATAGTATTTGGTGTCCTGTTAATTTTGAGTCTAATTTGGCAGTGAATTGTTTCATAGAAGTTTGTTTCATCGCTATGGCAAGCTTTTTAACTGGTCCAGTAAAGTTTGATCAGTGGGCAGTAGAAGCTAAAAAGGTATTCTCTGATTGTGATTTGGATACAGATGGTAATAGAGTTCTGAGTATTAGTATAGCCTTCAGGAATTTGTCCACGGCCTATAGAAGAAATATCAAATCGTGGTGGGAGGTGCAATCACTGGAAAACTATATAAAAGCTAGTATAGTACCAAAGGGCTTGCGAAGTCCGGTTAAGCCAGCTGGTAGATCTTGTACACCGGCCCTTCTTACCAAGTGGGAAAAAGAGCTAACAGAAAGCTCAATTAGATTGATGCAATTGTTGCTTGAGGAGGAAAAAGTAACATTTGAGACCTCTGCTAGAGATTTGAGGGACTCAATTGATCAGACTTTAAAATTTAAAAACGAATCTGATTTCCAAAGGCGCGAACTTTTACTGCAGAATTCAATTGAAAAATATCAGGGTCTCATAAGGGACCGTAAACATAAGCAATACGTTCGTGATCTTGCGGAATTTAGAGAAAAGAAAGCTTATCAGTATTTGAGTGAAAAGGGATCTAAGGGAACCGACATTTCCTCTTCAGAACCCGAGTCCTCTGACACAGAGGCTAATTATTTAGGCAATAGTGGTCCAATTCCTGCCCATAGGGGGAGATGTGGTAGAGGCAGAGGGAAAGGGAGATGGCGCTCTCAAAGAGCAGGATCCTCTGGCTCCTCAAGGTCTGCAGCATCCTCCTCTTTTTTAGAGGACATGCTGGGGAATCCTGAGGGATCGTCAACAGGAACCCTGGAGGAAGTAAGGGAGGATGAAAATACTATAATTAATTTGACAGACCGGGTATTATCTTAGGATGAAATAAGAATTTTGTCACGGGGTCTTTCTTTTGTCCCTACAACTCAGTTTGATCCTTTTGTTTAGACTAAGGATATAAATCTCTTTGTACGTAAATTGAAGTGGCACAAATTCTTTAAATTGAGAGATAGGCAAGAAGCAGATTTATTGGGGGTTGAAGTGGAAGATCTAGGTGGTATTTGAACCTTTGAGGACCTTTTAGAGGAGAATGTTCATTATGGTCCCTCCACTGATTTGGCACCTAAAAGCACTACGATGCCTCCGAATATGCAATGTCCAGAAATTGATGTGTTTTTTAAATTGATTACAAAGGAGATTGAACATATGGCTTGTAATAGATGTGGTGTACGGGCTAACTATTCACATGAAGAGATGGAATCTCTCCTTAGATTAGAGAAAGATCAGTCTATCCTTATTAAACCATCTGATAAGGGTGGAAACATTGTAATCATGACACATAAACAATATACGGAGATGTGCTATAGTTTGTTAAATGATAGGAATTGTTATGCAATATTGAGGAGTGACCCAACCTCTAGATTTTCGGCGGAGCTGGAAAGTATTGTGATCGATGCTCTTGATAAAGGGACTATATCAGATAAGGAATGTAAGTTCATTTTGAGTGACCATCCCATGATACCGACGTTCTATACACTCCCTAAGGTTCATAAGGGAATAAATCCATTGATAGGAAGACCAATTGTCTCAGGTGTAGATTCTCTATCCCAAAATGCTAGTATATATGTTGATAAAATATTGAGAAAATTTGTTACAGCTTTTCCTTTGAATATCCGTGATACCTCAGACTTGCTGATGAAACTGGAAGGAATTACTGTGGATACTGAAACCATTCTTGCATCTATTGACATTGAGAGCCTATACAGCTGTATACCGCATGAATGGGGTTTATTTGATGTTGAGTATTACTGTAGTATGTGGGGGGTGCAACATAGGGAGAGAGGTGTCTTTGTGTTGCATCTATTGGATTTCATCTTAAAACACAACTACTTTCTGTTTGACTCTAGGATCTTCCACCAGCTCAGGGGGACTGCTATGGGGAGCCCGTGTGCTCCCACATATGCTAATCTCTACCTGGGCTGGTGGGAGGAAAGACTGGTCTTCTGTGATGATAATGATGAATGGACATCAGGAATTTTGTTCTGGGGTCATTTCATAGATGATATTTTCATTCTGTGGAACGGCCCCAGGAGTACGTTTGAACAATTTGTCTCGATTCTCAATAACAATGAGATCGGTCTGAGGTTCACTTATGAGACGGACACAGACAAATTAGCATTTTTGGATGTTGAAATACGGAGGACCTACAATGGGACCCTGAGTACCCGTATCTTTAGGAAGCCAACAGCTACTAACAGCTTGCTCCATTCGGATAGTCATCATCCAACTGTATTGAAGAAGGGTACACCGCGTGGGCAGTTTCTGAGAGTGAGGCGAAACTGCTCACAAATGAATGATTTCTTTATACAGGCACGGGAGTTGGATCAGCGAATTTCATCTCGGGGGTACCCAATCGAAGTAAGATCTGAGACATTTGAGTATGCTAGGAAAATGGAACAATCAGGCTTATTGGTTCCGAAAATAAAGGAGGAGAAGGACCATAAAATAGCTAGGATTATCACTACATTTGATAATAGGTCCAATGAGATGAGAAAAAAACTGGAAACATATTGGGGTATTTTACAGACAGACACTGATCTTTCTGATATATTACCTAAGAGACCACAACTAACATACCGACATGGTAGATCTCTTAGAGATAGATTGGTCCACAGCCATTATGATCGTCCTAGAAGAACGGGCACATGGCTGGAAAGACGACCAAAGGGTATGTTTAGATGTGGCGACAATTGTGTGGCCTGTCCTTATATACAGCAGACTAAATCATTCTGTGACCAGTGGAAAAGAGTATTTCCTAAGAGATTTTTTCAACTGCAAGTCGGAGGGTCTTGTATACCTATGCATGTGTGTTTGCAATCGGTATTATGTGGGCAAAACAGTCCGTCAATTACGTCATAGGGTGGGGGATCACCTGGGTGATATACGGCATAGAAGGGATACAGCGATTGCCCGACATGTATGGGACACACATAATGGTGATCCGACATGTCTAAAATTCTTGGTTATTGAGATTGTACGTCCCTCACCTCGAGAAGGAGATTTGGATCAGAGAATTCTGAGAAAGGAAGCACAAAGGATTTTTAGGCTGAAATCCGTAAATCCAAATGGATTAAATGTATCATTACTATTTGATGTTTTTTATGAAGCTCTTCGCTCCCTTTTTTGCTGGCCGATTTTGGCATTTATACTTGCCATAAGTGTCTGGAGATATTGGACCTGAGTTAGGTTTTTACTCCAATGATTCATCTTATTTTATCTTTCTGGGGAGTTTATTTATTGGTGTTCTCTATTCCCTAGAGTATATGTCCCCTGTTGTCTGTGTATTTACTTCTTCTATACTTACCTGTGAGCCATTATTTTGAAATCATGAGTATGGTATTTTATTTAAGTACAATGTGTATACGGGCGTCCTTTATTATATATGCACATATTTCAAGATTCCGGTAGATATATGTTCATAGCTTGATAGGCTGCGGTGATATATGCATATCGTTGCTGCGGCGTCCATTGAAATGGAATTTGCATATTGTTGCGGAACTGTGGGCCCCCCGGGGTTTAACCCTGTCATGGCCCCCGCCCCGGGGATAAAACCCGTCATGGCCCCCCATCCCGGGGGATAACCTTGTCATGGCACCCCCCATCCCCCGGGTTAACCCCCCGTCTGCCCCCTCATCCCGGGGATAACCCCCCTTTATGGGGCCTATCCCCTTTTTTAAACCCCCTTAAACCCCTATCCCGGGGGTAAACCCCTGTCTGGCGCCTCGTCCCTGGATATAATTTTGGGATATTGGGGTTTACCCCGTCATACCCTGCATGGCCCCGGGTATAACACCCTGTCATGGCACCTCGTCCCCGGGTATAACCCACTGTCATGGCCCCTCGTCCCCGGGTATAACCCCCTGTCATGGCCCCTCGTCCCCGGGTATAACCCCCTGTCATGACCCCTCGTCCCCGGGTATAACCCCCTGTCATGTCCCCACGGCCCCGGGTATAACCCCCTGTCATGGCCCCTCGTCCCCGGGTATAACCGCCTGTCATGGCGCCTCGTCCCCGGCTAGAACCCCCTGTCATGTCCCCCCGTCCCCAGGGATAACCCCCTGTCATGGCGCCTCCTCCCCCTGTATAACCGCCTCTCATGTCCCCACCTCCCCGGGTATAACCCCCTGTCATGACCCCTCATCCCCGGGTATAACCCCCTGTCATGGCGCCTCGTCCCTGGGTATAATCCCCTGTCATGGCCCCTCGTCCCCGGGTATAACCCCCTGTCATGGCCCCTCATCCCCGGGTATAACCCCCTGTCATGGCCCCTCATCCCCGGGTATAGCCCCCTGTCATGGCCCCTCGTCCCCGGGTATAACCCCCCGTCATGACCCCTCGTCCCCGGGTATAATCCCCTGTCATGGCCCCTCGTCCCCGGGTATAACCCCCTGTCATGGCCCCTCGTCCCCGGGTATAACCCCCTGTCATGGCCCCTCGTCCCCGGGTATAACCGCCTGTCATGGCCCCTCGTCCCCGGGTATAACCCCCTGTCATGGCCCCTCATCCCCGGGTATAACCTGTTGTCAGGGCATGCGCCCTTTAGCATTATGATGCCAGTATTATTTTGGGCTTTAGAGAAGTTCCGGTGTGGCGAGTTAATCTAAGTACGTCATACCGGAAGTTGCGCTATCGTGCGCCTGCGCACTCGAATGTGGTGTGATGTAGTGGGCACCAGAAGTTGCGCACGGGCGCGCATGCGCGCTTTGAATGCCGGGACGCCGGGAACATGCTGGGGCACATATGTTTATGTGTTACTATAGATATCAGTGCAGGAAATAGGTAGGTGATGTAAGCATACAATTAATAAGTGGGTGTATTTAAGGAGGCCTATATTTCATTCATTAGGATGCTCCTTCATCATGGCGTAACATCCTTTTATTACATCTTACTATGCTCCCCTGATGAACCTTACCAATCGGGGAAACGCGTCGGGAGTTTTTTCTGGTCTATGTTGGAATTCATCTTACCTCGGAGAACAGATGAGTATTTAATTACCCTTATTAGGGAATGTTAGAGGGACTGCTAGGGTCAGCCTTCTTCTGGTAGGGGCCGCTCTTGTTGGGGCGATGACCCCATAAGTACCAACTATAAGGGACAATATAGGGGTTTGGGATGGGGGGAGTGTATATTTTGGGCTTTCTGTTTTGAACTTCTCTGGACTTATTTTGTTTTAGAGATGTTTTAAAGTACATTTGGTTTTAAACTAAATACTAGGGTTATTTCCCCTTTTTTTGCCCCCTTTGGGTTAATTTTGCTTTTGTTTGCATCATTTAGAGTATCATCCAAAAAGGGGTTTATTTTGTATTGTTTTTTAAATTTGTATTTATTAAAAGTCATAGCTTATTGGGTTTTTTTTCTTTCTGGGATAGTATTTAGTGCCCTGATAATTTTGAAAAATTTTTGGCAGGAATTGGGTCAACAGGTTTAAGGGTCATGCTGCTTCCAGACAGGGAAGTCAAGGGCCATTCAAAAAAATGAGGGTTTTTTAAAAAAATACTCCCTTTCCCGGGCTTTTTTTAAATTTTTGGGGGTCATGCGGGTTTTAAAGGGGCATGCTGTGGTAAAAACGGGGATAGTAAATTTGTCTGTCATTTTTTTTCCTGTACCTTGTTCCAATTGCTTGCCTAAATTACACATATCCATTTTAATTTTGTGGATTTAATTTCCACTTCCCCCCCCTTTTTTGGGTGTAAGAATGAAGGCTTGTTCCCTCCCATAGATTTTTAATGGTCATGGGCGATTATCTGTTACGACTATCGATATCGTCTATAAAGCCCATATTGAATTGATAACAATAGTTGACACAATCGCTCATCACTAAAAATGAATAATTGTAATAGTGTTTTACTAAGCAAATTGCCATGAGTAAAGTTTGCCAAGATCTCAGAAGTTATGAACTCCATAATCCCACTTTCTTCAGATGCATTACATCTCTCAGCACACCACCACTGTTAGGCCTTATCCACCATTATCTACATACCTGAACAGTAATAATTCTACTGTAACTAGCACTTTACATTCTATTGCCTGAATTTCAGAATAGTACCTAGCTGATACATGATTATTCATTTAATTACCCCCTCTGACTCCTTTTTTAAGATAATCATAGATTCTTATGTTTTTTAAACAAACCCCCATTTCCTTTCATCCTCATATTCCATACCCATGTGTCCTTTTCAATCCATGGAGACCTTGTTTCCATGGCAGGATCTCCTATCTCCATGCCCCATTCCCCATTTTTCTTATAAAATATGTATTCTGTCTGAAATATCTGTCCAACTTAACCTACCTAAATCATACACATATTTAAAGGGGTGAAACGAATACGCACCATGGGAGACATGTCCAAAAATTGGGTTCCCAGGCATTTTTTTGGTCATTTGGGCAGTGTAAAATGCCCTGAAAGAAAAAAAAAACCCTTTAAAAAAAATGGGGTCTGGGAAAACCTTGCATAGCCCTTTTAAACGCATAAAGGCACAGTGCGCCTAAAAAGGCGTGTACGCAATCGAGGTGCATAGTGTATCATTGCTAGTGTATGTAAATGTGCCTATCAAGGTGCATTGTGTAACAGAGGTACATAATGTGTCATTACTAGTGTACGTAATTCACCTCAATAGGCGTATTGTGTTATGGAGGTGCACAATGTATCATTGCTACTATATTTAATGTGTCTTTTTTGGGGGATTCAAATGTGTTGTGCCTGGGGTATAATCACCTAGTTGTGGTATATTTAAAACCTTTATATCGAAATATGGTTTGTCAAGAGATTTTTGCCCCAAAATAGACCAAAAAACGCACTTGATATTTGGGAAATGTGCCCCCCGTTTATGCAATTTTAAAAACAATATATATTACCTAAAAACATTGGGATATTTATAAAGCATAAACGGGAGACATTTCCCCCAAATTTTCAAGGTATTTATTACACTGGCCATACTAACCGGGCAATAACCTACCAATATGTTTGGTAAGATGCTCAACTACTCATCTCACTACCCAGCGTTTCTCTTCTTCCAGGAATCAAGCAGGTTTTTTTATTTCATTTTTTCACACATTGTGTATAAGCATATTACAAGGGGGTTTCTTTTTAAATCATATTTTGTTACATGAAAATATGCCATAAGCACATCACACAACATTCAGTTTCTTCCTTATTTAAGAAAGGATTAGCATTCAATTAAATATATTTCTTAAAAGTTAAGCTTCATACAGTTGCACGAGGAATACATAAACCATCGTTTGGGAAGGTTTTGTTTCAAAAAAGTTACTTTTTGATACGTACAAAAAAAAATTGGTATAAAGAAATATAGGAACAGGTAGGAGGGAGCCTTAGGGTAATTAGTTAGAACAATGATAAAAAATACTCCCCCCAATTTAATTATTGTACTGTGTACAAAATTTTTTAAAGGATTTCACAAAAAGAAAAGGGGGAGACAAAAAAAGGGCCCCCGGGGGGGGGGGGGTTAAAAAAAATTGATAGCAGTTCAATTTAGGGTCTATTATTAGGGAAGAAAGGAAAAGAATTTAAAATGGTTAAGAGAGAGACAAGCTTTTGGGTTTCAGCAAAAACTCTTGTTTTCTAAAAAGGGGGAAATTTAATTTTTTGAAAAAAATTTTTTAAATGGGGAGACACCAGATGAAAAGGACAAAGGGTTGGCAAAACTGTAAAATTTAAAACTTGAATATGTCTGTTTGGTAACAGATCCCTTTGACTTTTGCCCCGGGGGGAAACCCGGGTTAGTGGGGGAAGAGGAACATGAGGCCCAATTTTAAATCATGAAATTAAATGAAAGGGGGGAATAAAAAAGTAAAAACATGGACCAAAAAGCATTTTTTAAAATGGGGGGTTTCCAGAGGCCTGTTTTTGGAGGAAATCAGAAGGAAACTTTATAAAAGGGTAAAACAAGGAATTAAAAAAACAGAACTAAAGCTGAATGTAATCCCGAATGTTATGTTCTGACTTGCTTAAGTCAAAGTAGAACAGAAGATGGAGATTTGAACAAAAAAGTAAAAATAATATAAGGTTTTTATCTGAAAGGAAATATAATAATTTTGGGATATGAAATAAAAAAAATCCCACTGCAGCCTCCACAAAAAAAAATTTTTAATTTTCAAAAGTATAAAAAAAAAATGGGAAACATTGTAATACATATAATATTTGTTTATTTTATAAATTTAAAAAATTTTCCCAATATACGGGGCACCTTTTTTTTCCCGGGGAAACATACCCCAAACCCCTCAGACGGGAGAGATAAAGGCACTTTAAAAACATAAAACCCAGGGGAAAAGCAAATTTTCCCTTCCTCGTGCGGGAGTACAGGGTTAGTGTTTTAAATTTCCCATTGTGGATCTGGGTTTGGATGCATTTTACAACCTTTCCACCCTGAAAAAAACGAATTGAATTAAGAAAGAAATGGGGGTTTAAAATTGGGGTTTAAGAATTTTGTAAAAAACATTTTTTTGAAAGAAAAAAAAAGGGTTTTCCCTTTAGTTGTAATCACATACAGTTTTTATAATTTTTTTAAAAATTTTCCTATCATAATTTTCCCAAAATTTAAGAATGCCCATTTTAAAAGTGGTAATAATAAGTACAATGAAATGCATATAATATATGAAATGAAAAGGGCTTGGGTGAAGCTAATTTTTTGACCAAGTGGGGCAATTAAGATTTAAAAAAAAATTTGGTTTGATGGGGTTATTACATTTCAGTAAAAAAAAAAAAAATTCTATTTACCCCCCGGGACTTTTTTCATTTTGGGTTTTTTTATACCCCTCTAAAAGGTGTAATTTTAAAACCTTCGGGGCCCCTAAGTGCAAAAACGGGAACTTCCCCCAGCCCCAAAGGCTATTTAAAGGATTAATGACCCCTTTTTTTCGTAGACAGTTCCCCCTTCAAACACAAAGGCCCTGGCAAACCCCAAATTAAAGTGAGGGGGGAAAAAAGTATTATCTTTATTTCCCAAAAAAAACTGTCAAGGGGTTTTAAAAAATTAGGCAGCACATGAGCATCAGATATTTAAGTTGATCTGCTGGTAGTAGGAAAAATGCAAAGTGGTAAGGAATATTGAATTTGCTTTTGGGGAAAAGGCCCCCAAAATTTTTAAAATTTTTCCTAAAGGGTTGGTACAGCAAAACTGAAAATGGCACATCTTGTGAGGTGCTCCTGGTATGCAAAGGTTAGTGTCTAGCAAAAGTGGCTTGTTGAAATTCAGAGAGAGTTAAGTATTTAATTCAACGCCCCTAGCCCTTTCAAAAGGCCAAAATTAGCACCCCAAAATTTCTGGGGTAAGCTATCTCTGGCCGTGATGGAAAGATGTCAGGACACACAGTACATTATAGCTGCCTTTGGGATGAACGGATAGCCACAAAACTGGTTAGAGCGGCCATGCTGACCTTGGTCTACCTCCATATATATCTACAATAGGCATCTACATATCAGTATTAGTCTGAAAACAAGGGGAAAAAAAGGGTGTTCTGGTTTGATAAATTATTTTTTTTTATATCAAAGTTTAAAAAATGGGGGATGGTGTTTTGGTTTTCAAAAAAAAAAACACTACCCCGGGACAAAGAAGGGGGACCAAAAAAAAGAAAAAAAAATTGTTCTCCTTTATCAGTATATCAGCTTGCAAATGTGGGGAACCCGCTGGGGTTTCATGGAAGAGTGGGGTTTTTGGGGATGAACACTGACAAAAACCCCTTTAAGTAAAGTCAAAAGAATGCAAGGGGAACCACATGTCCCCAATACGTCCCTATTTAAAAAAAGACTTTAAAACAGTGAAATTTTAAAAAATTGACCCCTTTTAAAAATTTTTTCAAGACAGGGAAGCCCGACAAAAGGGGGCATAATTAAAAAAGATTAGGAGTGGTTCCAACCTTTTTTATAAGATTAAAGGGGTTGTCTCGCTACAAAGGGAAAAAAGTTTCAAATTGGGGAACACAAAATTTAAAGGGCATTTTTCCCCCAAAATTTGCTTTGTTCATCTGTTTTCCCTAAGGAGATACAAGTGAATTTATGACCTCCCTGGCTATTTCAGTTCCCTCAGTAACTGACCTGTAAACAATTCTCCCCCTGCTGTTTGTTCTATGAGTGATGTCATCACACAGGTCCTGGCAGTGTCTGTGGTGCTGGGCTGTAAAAAGCTTGATTTATGTAAAATAAACAGAACTGTAATTAGGGCTTTTGTTTGAGGGATCAGATAACGCCTTCTGCAAGCAGTTTGAGAAGCTTCTGAGCTAATCTGATCAAATTAGCAACTGAAAGCACAGGGCTGGATACAAGCACAGAGCTGTATGCAAATTAAGATGCAAGATGCAGCCATAACCAGCACATAGACTTCAATAGAACAAACATAGTGATGTTTGGACACTTTTTTCACTAGTTGTCAAATTTACACATTTTCTATGCAGGGCACAAAAGTGTATTCCATGGGTAAACAGGGCAAAGATAGTACAAATACACATATGTATGTTGTATTGAAGTCTTTGAGCCAGCAAGTGCTGCATCATAATAACCATAATTGTACTGTTTTCACTGTACCCTGAAGGATACCTCCAACAAAGGGAATAACGCTGTGTGAACCATGCCTTACTTGGGCCATACAGTAGAACCTACATCAAAACTGTTTCATATAAAGGGCATCCCTTCCAGCAGCGGTGTTCCCTATTGCCAGTGCACTTTTAATGTAGGATTATGCCCCTGCCACACTGCAAAAAATGGTTCAAGAATGGTTTGAGGAATATGTCAAAGAGTTCAAAGCATTGTCTTACTCCTCAGAGCTAGATCTCAATCTGAAACAGCATCTGTGAAATGTCCTGAAAAAGTCCAATCTACAAAGTCTCTACCATACAACTTACATGACTTAAAGGATCTGCTTCTATTGTGTCAGTACCAGATACCACAGACTAGCTTCAGATATCTTGAGGAGTATATGCCTTGGTGAGTTACATTTCTTTTACAGTACAAATGGGAGCCACAAAATATTTTATTCATATGGCCTATCAGTGTATATTATGTATTAACTTATTTTATGCTACACATTTGTTCAATTTGTTGACAACTGGATTAGAATTCTGAGGTAACACACTGTACAAAACGAGCAATGTTAAATTTGTGCATAAGTATTCTGCACACACTTTTCATTATTCAATTATTTTCTTTTTTGTCAAGCTGACTGCAAAGGTTCTCATATGTCAAATGCAAGCTGCAAATCATGATTGAAAATCAAAGATTCAGCCTCATTCTAAGTGGTATTCTTCTATGTTTGACAAGGGTTTACTGTGGATCATTTGATTAAAGTTGGCAATATGTGTAGACACTGAAAACATTTTTTTATGATAAACAAGGGAAAAATCTGTAAAAAGATAATTCATTCAATCAATCAATCATTTACTATCACTAGTGTTGAGCGATTATTATCGACAAAGTTGAAATCGGCACAGTTTTTATGTTGATCAAAATTTTTAGATCATGCGATAATTTAGGTTAAAATCTGTGCATCATCTATTAAGATCGCGCCATTTTTGGCGCTTCCTGTCATTTTGGCGGCCAGCAAATCAGCTTACAGAATAGAGCAGGGTGAGATGTGTGTGCGACGTCATGACTGGGATGTGTATGGTTGTGATTGGCTGAAAAAATCACATGACCTCGTTTTACATAGAACAGCGTTTCCTGTTCAGCCTCAGTGTCTCTCAGCGTCTCAGAGCAGAAGGACATGTGCTCTTCTTGTGTCCAAACAGCTCAGCGAAATTATTCTATTTCTTCACAGAGAAACCTCTACTATTTAAATGTGATTTCCCTTTCAATTTAGTTAAATTAGAGATTGGAAGATTTTATTTAGTTAGCTAGAGAATTTTAAAGGAGCATCTACCGCTGTAAAGTCACGGGGGAGAGCGAGGGGGGGGGGAGGAGGGGCCCGCAGGCGATCACAGACAAGCTCTATAAAGAATACTGGATAAAGTTCACCAAGACTTAGTGTAGACATTGCACTGCAATAGCTTTATTATTAACAGTTTTCTATTGAAATATTTCCTGGATATTGGGCAGCATGAACTTATATTAGGATACACATCTTTTTTAGTAACTGCAGGTCTCTTTGTTAGGTGCAAAACTCACTTTTATTATCAGTATACATTTCAGATAGGTGTTCATTTTCAATTTTGCCCATTCCACCTTTGTTGCTATATCCACCTTGCACTTAAATTTGAATACAGAAATTTTTAAATAGTCACCACGGGTGAATTGAAAGGTGCCAAAAATATTTTGTATTATACAAATACATAAACAGATACGTGTTTTTGACTTTGGGGGACTACAGCTTTGTTCATTGAGGCAGCTTGCACTTAAATCTGAATCCAGCAATTTTATAGTCACCACAGGTAAAATTGAAAGGTGCCAAAAATATCTTGAATTATACGAATACATAAAAAGATACGGGGTTTTTGACTTTGGCGCACTACAGCTTTGTTCTTGAGGCAGCTTGCACTTAAATCTGAATCCAGCAATTTTATAGTCACCACAGGTGAATTGAAAGGTGCCAAAAATATCTTGAATTATACGAATACATAACAGATACGTGTTTTTTGACTTTGGCGCACTACAGCTTTGTTCATTGAGGCAGCTTGCACTTAAATTTGAATACAGCAATTTTATAGTCACCACAGGTGAATTGAAAGGTACCAAAAATGTCTTGTATTATACGAATACATAAAAGATACGTGTTTTTTGACTTTGGCGCACTACAGCTTTGTTCATTGAGGCAGTTTTGCAGTTAAATTTGAATACAGCAATTTTATAGTCACCACAGGTGAATTGAAAGGTACCAAAAATATCTTGTATTATACGAATACATAAGAGATACGTGTTTTTTGACTTTGGCGCACTACAGCTTTGTTCATTGAGGTAGCTTGCACTTAAATTTGAATACAGCAATTTTATAGTCACCACAGGCGAATTGATAGGTGCCAAAAATACCTTTTATTATCTGAAACATTTCAGATACGTGTTTTTTCACTTTGGCGCGGGCCCAAACTTTGCTGATAGATCTACTTTGCAGTTATATTAAATTTCAGCAATTTTGTTTTGTTTTTGAGGGATTTGAGAATAGCTGGGGATTTACCGTCTTTTAATAAGAGACTTCCAAAACTCTTCCATACCTTCTCAATTTTTATATTTCTGAACATGGAGCGAAATTCAGGTGGTAAGTGAGAAAAGAGGGGGGTAGGACAGTAGGTAGAGGTACAGAGAAGGTGCTCCTTCCAGTGCTGGCGACAACACGCATGCCAGCGGATCGTCAGTTGCAGGACCGTCAGGCCTGCCCATCGCTGGGTCAGGGCCCTGTGAATCTCAGTAACGAACAGCGTCGCCAATCTGTCCTTCAGTGGTTAATGGAAGCTGGATCCAGAAGTCTTAGCTCCTCGTCCTCCCAGTCACGGCCACAAATGCGTCATCACATCACCAGCATCCGTACAACATGAAGCAGCCCAAAACGCAACTCGTTGACCCCCCCCACTGTGGAAAATACATTTTCTGAAGACCTCTTTGATGACAAAATGCGGTTGGGGTCAGAAGGCTTTGTTAAAAGATCAAGGGGCCAAAGAGGATGATTTTGTCTGCTCTGACGCCCAGTTACTGATGCCATCAGGGGAGGAAAGGAAGCGGTCAATCGACAAAAATCCCGGGCGGCCCGGCAACGCCTTGCAGTCCCTCGTGCTTGTAGCCCGCAGCTCCTGGATGCAGAATGGGCAGGGCGAAAGAAGTCACCTGTGTTGATGATGGGAAAAAGACGACATTTCGGATCGAATGTGGTCTTTTCAAACAGAATTTGCTTGCGAGCGCTTCATCACTGGACGAGGGGGAAAACGATGGGGTAGTGTCAGTACGGGTTCCGCATCAAAAAGGGGGAGGGCGTTCCGCAGAAGCCCGCTGATATGATTCCGCCACCACGGTCCCGCGCAAACCCCGCTCCTCACTTATCGCCGTCAAAAAGGTCCAGGACCTCTCAAGCCTGGGCCTTCTTTGAGCAAGCCTCTGATTCACCCAGCGATGTCATATGCTGCCTATGCCGTAAACGCATAAGTAGAGGCAAGAACCTTAGGTGGTTAACCACCACCAAAAAGTCTAGTCACATGCAGCGAATGCATGAGTTGAAATGGAGGCAACACTTGGCCAAAAAAGCCAGACCGACGCCGGGCCCCCAACCACGTCACACCCTCTGTCTCCGCCTCCCCTCCTCCGCCACCACCAAGCGTTCCTCACTTCCCATGTCTCTCAGAGTCATGATCAGGGATCAGCCTCCGCTTCAGCCTCCACCAGCGCCCGAGTACCACCAGCACCACCAGAGACCCACTCTACCCCTTCTCCTTCCACCAGTTTGATGACCTGCATGCCGTACAGCGGCCAGTCTAGCAGCCAGCCTTCGGTCTTCCAGGTTTGGGAGCAGAAGAAACACTTTAACCCACACCATCCCAAATCCAAAATCCTGAATGTCGGCATTGCTAGGCTTTTGGCCTTGGAAATGTTGCCTTTCCGTTTGGTGGACACAGATGGATTCCGCCACGTCATGGCCCTTGCCTGCCCCCAATACCAGATGCCGAGCAGGCATTTCTTTGCCAGAAAAGCCGTCCCTGCCCTGGTCAGCCCAGTAAGCACGGCCAAGGCCGCTATATCTCTGTGACAGCTCACTGAGTGAGCTGGGTGGATGTATCTGGGGGTGACGGTGGCTCTCAGGCTCGGCGCACGCTCTTCAAAACCGCGGGATGGTGCAGGATTCCTTCCCCAAGGTCCTCTGGTGGCATCACGTGCCCAGAGAAACCAGGCCGTGTTGAAATTAATCTGTCTTGAAGACCGTCCACACACAGGTCTGGAGCTGTGGACGGCTCTCTGCAACGAGACCGAGTGCTGGCTGGTCCCAAAGGGAACCTTGTTCCAGGCAAGGTGGTGTGATATAACGGGCGAAATCTGCTGGCCGCCCTTAAGATCGGTAGGCTGGAGCACATCCCTTGCCTGGCACATGTCATGAAACTTGTCGTCAGAAATTTCTAAAGAGCTACCCGGGTCGGACTGCTGCTGAGGAAGGCTCGAAGTCTGAGTTCGCACTTCCGCCGTTCGCACAATGTTTTCGTCCCCGCCTGCCTGCGTTGCACGTCAGCTCGGCCTCCCCGCACCGTCTCATTGTTGACGTTGGCAACACCTGGAATTCCACCCTCCAAAAGCTCCAGCGATTGTGGCAGCAGCGCAATGCCATTACGCAGTACGAATTTGACACATGGCCTGACAAGCAGCGGTGCGGACCTCGGGGTTTTGAGCCACCGAGAGTGGAGGCAGGTGAAAGAGCTCTGCACCACCCTTGCCAGTTTTGAAGAAGCCACCAAAATGGTCAGTGCGGACAATACCCTTGTCAGCATGAGCATTGGGGGTGATCTAGTTCTGGGAACGATCGTTGGACACTCTGAAACAACAGGTCCCGCCAGCGACGGAGGAGGAGACGGACACAGATGCGGACACGGAGCCTTTCTCTCCCTCAAATCCACAAGGCCCGACAGTTTCACAATTTCATCGGTCTTCATTAGGCAGTGGTTCGGGGTCCAGACTAGTGCAAGGTGGCCGCATCAGCTTTCAGGGTGCATCATCTCAGGCAAGTCAGGGCTGTGCTGAAGCTGTGCCGGAGGCAGCGGAGGAGGAGGAGGAAGAGGTATTCCTAGACCTCGACGTTACCGACGTCCCTGCCTTGGAAAGTGGTTGGAGCGAATTTGGCGGAGGAGGAAGATGAGGAAGATCAGTTTGCTGGTGCCCCTCGACCCACAGGCCCTTGGGAAAATCAAGGCTCCATCTCTCACATGAGTGCTTGAATGCTCCATTTCCTCCAACAAATCCTCGCATTAAGGCCATCAAAATGAACAACAGTTACTGGGTGGCCACCCCTGGATCCCCGGACAAAACAACCTTCAGCACTTTTCCTTCCACCCAACCCAAATAGAGAGTAAAATGCAGGAAATGGAGACCGTTCTGATTGATCAACTGGAGACATCTGTTTTCGTCTGCTTAAAGTTCCCCAAATTTTCACGGTGGAACAAAATCAGCGACGTGACAGCAGTAAGTGCCAAGTAGCCTTAGCGGCAGCAGCAGCAGCAGCAAGGGGGCAGAAGCCAATGGGTGACCTCTGGCAATCTTTGTTTACCACCTCACCAACGCATGCAAAAGCAGGGCACACCCTCCAACACACAGAGACCAGCTTAAGATAATGGTGCACGACTATCTGCGGCTCAACACCAAGTTTTTGTATGTGTTCCGGACCCAATAGACTTCTGGGTATCCAAAATGGACGAAGCCCCGAGCTGGCTCGCCACGCCATAGAGGTGTTGTCCTGCCCAGCAACCAGCGTCATACTGAGCGACCTTCAGCACAGCTGGAGGAGTCATTACAGACAAACCATCCAGCTTTCCACAGATAATGTGGGTCGTTGACTTTCTTTAAGATGAATCAGGCATGGATCTCTGTGATTGTTGTGGCCCTAATTGCTGAGGTCACCGATTAGTTGCCGGTCTACTTCACATTCCTCTTCAAACAGAAATGGTCCTCTGAAAAATGTTTTTTAAAATTATCATTTCTTACTGCAATTTTTATTCTCTTGTCCCAACAGTTCATTTTGCTGGTTTTTGCTGTGAGGAGACTGTAAAAGGACAGCAAGGTTTCATGACAACACCGTATTCCATTTATTTCACTTTATCTTTAGAAGTTTTTTTCAATTGTCAAGGGGTTTTGAGTCATGTTGCTGTGAAATACAGCTTAATTATGGCCCCTTTGGAAAAAGAAATGTGGCTCTAAGTGGCATTTCTCCCTCACAATTCTTAATAGTGCTGAGAAGTCATATTTATAATTTTTTGGGGGTCATGTAGCTGTGAGATACAGAAAATGCATGGTCCTTTGGAACAGAAATGTGGCTTTTAAGTGGCATTTCTCCCTCACAGTTTTTAATAGGGGCTTAGAAGTCATATTTATAAATTTTTGGGTCAGTACTGTAGATACAGCAATAATCATGGTCCTTCGGAACAGAAATGTGGCTTTAATTGGCATTTCTCCCTCACAATTTTTAACAGTGGCGGAGAAGTTATTTTTTTATAATTTTTTTGGTCATGCTGCTTTTAAATGAAGCAACACAACGGGTCCGATTATAAAAAAATTTTGTTTCAAACAGACATTTGTTCTTCACAATTGTTCCAAAGTGGCTCAAGGGTCATGCTTTGAATTTTTGGGGGCATTTTTGCTTTGAAATGCAGCTATACTACGGGTCCTATTATAAAAAAATGTTGTTTCTAACAGACATTTGTTCTTCACAATTGACCAGAGTGGCTCAAGGGTAATGGTGCTGTCAGAAACAGGAATATGTATGACACAGTTAATTTGACACATATTGCAAAATGACTTTTTTTTGCAAGATCTTTAACATAGCTACAATCCCTGTATTTAGACAACCCATTTAATACAATTAAAAAAAGAGAAACAAAGACATGGTGTGGTTCCATCCTATTTTAAAAATGTGTTTTCTAGAATTAAACTACTAAAAAACTTGCATGTACAAAATAGCTGGTCAAAAAATTCCTCTGAATTGTACAAGGGTGGTACGGGAAAACTTGACCAATGTAGGTTATTTAGAGGACATTGAGTATGGGAGCACGGACAGAGAACAAAGTACAGAGACAATTTCCTCCAGCACGTTGAGTAAAAATGAGAAAAAGAATGCCAAGAAAAAGGGCACCTGGGTGGAACAGGAGCGTTAACCACCATATTTCCAAGTGAAGCTCAATTGGTCCGCACTCATAAAGGAGGGGGGAAGCGCTACCCAGGGCAGGGACAGTATATGTCCATGAAACTAAAATGGTGGTTTAAAGACTTTCCTATTTCCGGCACTTTTTTAAACTGTGGGTCAGACAGGTTTAATGGTCATTCTGCGGTACAGGACAGATTATAGTTAAAGTCCAGTTTTAACTAAAATGGTGGTTCAAAGACTCCTTTTCCCGCACTTTTTAATTTGGGGGTCAGACAGGTTTAAATGGTAATACTGCGGGCCAGGACAGGTATAGTCAATTCCAGTTCAACTAAAAATGGTGGTTGAAAGACTCCCTTTTTCCCGGCACTTTTTAATCCCGTGGGGTCAGACAGGTTTAATGGGGCATTCTGCGGTAAAAGGACAGATATAGTCAATGTCCATTCAACTAAAATTGGGTTGAAAGACTCCTTTTTCCGGGACTTTTTAATCTGGGGTTTATGCAGGTTTGGGGCTCATTCTGTGGCCCAGGACAGGTATATTCAATGTCCAGTGAAACTAAAATGGGTGGTTTTAAAGACCCCCTTTTTCCGGCACTTTTTAAACTGGGGGTCATGCAGGGTTTGGGGCTCATGCTGCGTTCCAGTACAGGATATTCAATGTCCAGTTCAAGTAAAATGATGGTTCAAATCATACTGCCTTCTGGCACTTTTTAATTTGTGGGTGATGGCAGGTTTAAGGGTCATGCTGTGGTACAAGACAGGGATAGTGAATGGTGTGTGATTTTTTTTCTGTGGCTTTTATAACCTAAGTGTGTTGCCTAAGATGTAGCACGTATCCATTTGACTGTTGTGGCTGTGAATTCCAGCTTCTCCAGCCCTGTTGGGTGTAAGAATGAAGGTGTTGTTGCTCTCCCATAGACTTTAATGGTCATCGCTCATAATCGGCTACTGACTATCGACTATCTTGTCGATGATGGCCGACTATCGACCATCGACCGATGTCGATGGCCAACGTAATCGCTCAACACTAATTATCACCTTTAAATAGTTGAAACTACTTTTGTAGAGATTTTGTTTTCAGTTTCCTTACTTGGTTAAATTCAGCTGTTGCTCAAACTATTCTAATATTTTTATCAGAAATTATTCTATGGCTCTGAAAACAACATTTATTGCCCTTCTTAGACCTCGGCCCTGTGATAGAGACAATCAATGAGTCCAAATTACCATTCAAATCAATATCCACCGATACAGTATATACAAAGAATGCACATAATTATGTGAACAGTGGTTTGGATTCATACAACATCCCTGTGACAATGCTGAAAAAAGGGCAAGCACAGGCAAGAAGTTTTACCATAGGCCAATAAGGAAGTTGGATAATTTTTGATCAATCGATGGACTGTTTACATAGCACCCCTGGAAAATGCTTTCTTGGTTGGTTCACTCTGTAGGGTTAAGTCCTCTGTTAAAGACCAAATAACTGTGCTATACAGAGTATGTGAAGTGAATGGAATAGAGGAGAACCTAGTTAGTAGATTAGTTCATAACAACTATATAAAACAGGATCTACAAAAAAACAGTGGAGCTATTGGTCCATATGTATTCTCCAAAGTAAAACAAATGCATATGGGACAGGAAATGAACAGATATTAGTGGAACATGTTTACCGCTTGTGCTGACACTTGGACTGAATGCACAATATTAAGGGCCTATGCCAATTATTGTTACAATTTATTAATTTTTGGTGACTGTAACAATTGCTCAAAATTCAAGAAGAAGAACAATAAACATTGTACAATAAAATTGTCATTTACCTTTAACTTCATCAATTGTGCTGCCAGAAAAATAATGGTTGCTGGAAGGATGATTGGTAAATAAACACCACCATACTATAACTGGATATCATAACCATACAGTAACTGCCTCTCACCCAGCCAGCCAGTAAGTTCTACTCTGCACTGAAGAAGAGCCAACACCCTAAAACAGCTATTTATAGATGAACTTCACTGGCTTGGCTGCAATACTTTTTACATTGCAAGACTCTTATGAGTCACAAGTGAATTGAGGATTATTACATCCAATACATGGCACTGGCAAGCTTTTCAGCTCTTTCCCAGAAGTCTTTATTTATATGCTAAGGCGATTAAATCCTCACACACTGACATGGTACTCATTCTCCCTAATGAGATACATTACCCCATACGATTACTGTCTAAAAGTACCATATAATAACTTAATACCATTGTATCATGACAGAATAACACCATCATATAATAACTAAGTACCACTTGTACTACGATTAAATACCATCATACATTAACTAAATGCCATTATGTAATGACTGAATTCCATCTTACATTAGTACTATTCAATAAAAAATACTACTGTACCACAATTTAACAATTATTATTATTATTATTATTATTATTATTATTATTAATTTTAGAGCGCCATTAATTCCAGGGCGCTGTACATTTAAGGGGAATTACATACATAACAAATATTGAACAAATACAATGGTGACAAAAATGACTAGTAACTGAAACAGAGAGGAAAGAGGACCCTGCCCGCGAGGGCTTACAATCTACAAGGAAGAAGGGGAGAGACAGAAGGTGTGGGGCAGACATGCTTGCGGGCCGGTGTAGTGGTGGTGGGGTTAATGTGGGTTGTAGGCTATCCTGAAGAGATGGGTTTTCAGGTTGCTTTTGAAACTGGTGAAAGTTGGGGAGAGTCTGATGTTTTGGGTTAATGAGTTCCAGAGTGTGGGTGAAGCACGGGAGAAGACTTGAAGACGTTTATGTGAGGAGCGGAGGAGCGGGGAGCAGAGGAGAAGGTCCTGTGAGGAGCGGAGATTGCGTGAGGGGAGGTCTCTGGAAATTAGGGCAGAGATGTATGGAGGGAAGAGGTTATAGAGAGCCTTGTACGTCAGGGTTAGTAATTTGAACTGAATTCGTTGGGCAATGGGCAGCCAGTGAAGGGATTGGCAGAGGGGAGAGGCAGAGGAGTAGCGAGGAGAGAGGTGAATCAGACGGGCAGCAGAGTTTAGGATGGATTGGAGGGGAGCGAGGGTGCTAACTGGGAGGCCACAGAGAAGGATGTTGCAGTAGTCAAGGCGGGAGATGACGAGGGCGTGGACTAGCGTTTTAGTAGTGTCAGAGTTGAGGAATGGGCGGATGCGTGAAATATTTTTCAGGTGGAGGCGGCAGGCAGAGGTGAGGGCTTGGATGTGTGGTTTGAAGGATAAAGAGGAGTCAAAGGTTATCCCAAGGCAGCGGACTTGTGGAGCTGGTGAGAGGGTGTGGCCATTAACAGTGATCGAGAGATCAGGTGGAGGGGTAAGGAGGGACGTGGAAAGATGATGTAATTCTGCTTTATCTACATTTAGTTTTTAAGCGACGGGAGAGAGAAGAAGGAGAAAATGGATGATAGACATTTTGGGATCCGGGAGAGAAGGGAGTTAATGTCAGGACCGGAGATATAAAGCTGGGTGTCGTCCGCATACAGGTGGTAGTTAAAGCCATGCGAGGCTATGAGCTGACCCAGACCAAGAGTGTAGATAGAAAAGAGGAGTGGGCCCAGGACAGACCCCTGAGGGACACCAACAGAGAGCGGGTGGGAGGAGGAGGTGGTGCAGGAGTGAGAGACACTGAATGTCCGTTCAGAGAGGTATGAAGAGATCCAGGAGAGGGCCAGGTCCGTGATGCCGAGGGAGGAGAGGATTTGTGGTCGACCGTGTCACAGGCAGAGGACAGGTCTAGGAGGAGAAGGACGGAGTAGTGGCGTGAGGTTTTAGCAGTTACTAGGTCGTTGGTGACCTTGGTTAGGGCAGTTTCAGTGGAGTGGTTGGGTTCGGAAGCCTGATTGGAGTGGGTCAAGGAGAGAGTTGAGAGAGAGGTGGGGAGGACAGCTGAAGATAGACGTGCTGCTCGAGGAGTTTTGGATGCAAAAGGGAGCAGTGAGATGGGGCGATAGTTGGACAGTGAGGAGTGGTCAAGAGATGGTTTCTTAAGGATAGGTGTGATGGTCGCATGTTTAAGAGAGGAAGGGAAGATGCCAGAGGTTAATGATAGATTGAAAAGATGGGTGAGGGCTGGGAAAATAACAGTGCTGAGGTCTGGGATGAGGTAGGATGGCAGTGGGTCAAGGTTACAGGTAGTGAGGTTGGATTTGGACACTAGAGGCGAGGTTATCATGACTAACAGTGGGAAAGCAGGTTATGGAAGTGTTCACTGGGGACTGTGTCAGGGTGAGGGTGGGTGATGGCGATGGTAGGGGTATAGAGGTGGGTAGTGGACGGAGGGGTGAAGCTTTCTCTGATGAGGTTGATCTTATTTAAGAAATGAGTTGCAAAATCGTCCGCTGAATAGGAGAGCTGGGCGCGGAGGTGCTGGGGGGCGAAGGAGAGAGTTGAAGGTGTTGAATAAATGTCTCGGGTTGTGAGACAAGGAGGCTATGAGAGTGGTGAAGTAATCCTGTTTGGCGATAGTGAGTGCAGACTTAAATGCGTGTAGCGATTGTTTGTAAGAGGTGAAGTCGTCGGTGGAGCGGCTTTTCTTCCAGCGGCGTTCAGCAATTCTGGAAGCTCGCCTCAGTTGTTTGGTGGATGCTGTGTGCCAGGGTTGTCTGTTGATGTTGCGGGTTCTGTTGTGTGTGAGAGGAGCGACTGAGTCAAGGGTGGTGGTGATTGTGTTGTTGTAGAAAGCAGCGGCTGTATCTGGGTTGTCAAGTGAGGATATGGTAGAAAGAGGTGCAAGAGAGTCAGAGAGAGTGCGAGGGTTGAGGTTTTGTAGGTTCCTGCGTGGGTGTACTAGATATGAGACAGGAGGAGCAGGTGGAGTGGAGCTGGTGGAGAAGCTAATCAGGTTGTGGTCAGATATGGGGTGAGGGAAGTTTGAGAGGTCAGATAGAGGGCAGAGGCGGGTGAAGATGAGGTCCAGTGTGTGTCCATCTCTGTGGGTGGATCCACTATACAGTAACTAATACAATACAACAAAATACCACTATACTATGAATACTACCATACAGTAATTGAGTAAAAGCACCATATAATAACCAAATACCATTATACCATGACTAAATGATACCACCATACAGTAACTCATAATAATGTATAGTATCTAGTGTTGAACAAACAGAAAAAAGTTCTAGTTGGATTAGAACCTCGAACTTTTGTGCGTTTGTTCGAAGTTCTATTCAAACTCGAACTTAAAACCCCATTGAAGTCTATGAGAAAATATTCTGGTTAATTTTTTTTACCTATACAGGTGAGAGGAAGCTGGAATTAACATCCATGACAGTAAACTGGATACGTGGAACAACTTAATGAAGAACATTTGGCTCCATGAGTGACAGAAAAAAATTGAGAGGCTAAAATACTTCATTCCCTTTAATGGCTAACTGGAAAGACGAGGACAGCTTGCAAGCAGGGGCGTAGCTTTAGGAGGAGCAGCGGTAGCATCTGCTAACGGGCCCTGCATCCTGAGGGGGCCCAAAAGCCCCCTTGACACATAGGAGATATGGAGACGGTGTGTTGTGCAATTACTGAACCCCCAAAACTGCGAAAACTGAACTTTTGGGCACTGAATATGATTTAGCAAATCCAAGTATAATATATCAATGTATATGAGAATTAGGCATTATGTGAGCCTGCAAATATCGCCAAATAACTTCTGGGTGCGGGAAAGATGCAACCAGCAATACCAAACTCCCTAACTATTGATGTCTATGGAAAGGTAAATGCTATCTAACTAAGGCCAGTCTGTACAGTACAAAGAGTGAGCTGGAAATGGCGTTCACAAGGCAATACAGTGAAATATGTGTAACATGGTTATGGGATTTTAGCAGCCAATGAGAGCCCTACACCTCAGCAATGACGTTTTTGACACTTCTCTGTGCTCTGCACTGATTGGATGAGCGCCAAGCCAAAAGTGCAAAAAGGTGATTGGATGGCTGCCAAAAGTGCAGAAAGGTTATTGGATGGCTGTCAAAAGTGCAGAAAGCTGCTGAAAACGAAACTGAAAATGATGTGTCGAACTAGAACTTAACTCGAACGAACAGTAAAATCTTCGGTTCGATTCGAGTTCTAAAAATTCAGGAAGTTCTACTAGAACTTGACTTTTCTTGAACAGTTCGATCAACACTAATAGTAGCTAAATACCATTGTACCGTGACTGAATAATACCACATTACAGTCACTGACTAATAGTACCATGCAATAACTAAATATCATTGTTGACTGTGACTGAAAAATACCACCGTACAATAACTAATACCACACAGTAACTGAATACCACTGTACCATGACTGACTAAAACCAACAGAGAGTAACTAACGCCATACAATAAACAAATACCACTGTACTGTGATTGCATAATACCACCATACAGTATCTGACTAGAAATAAAGGAACATGAATGAGGGAGCATCACAGACTAGGAGGAATTCTTCTTTCTCTTTCTTCTATAGCAGTAATTGTTCCTGCCAACGCCTAGTTGTCAATTTGGTAGTGGCTGGAATGCATGGAGGGATGCCAGGCTCTGACATATCCAGCTGTAGTATAGCACACTGGGAGGGTGGGACATTGTGTGGTAATATTACACATCACAAGTGCAAACACTGATACTTGGTGACATTTCATACTTTCACGACAGAAGTAACCTTATTTATAGTGATGAGCGATTGTGTAAACTATTGTTATCGGATCGATAGTCGATATCGGCAATTATCATGCCGATATCTGATAGTCGATTATCGCCGATGACCATTAAAGTCTATGGGAGCGGAACAACAGCTTCATTCTTACACCCAAACAGAAGCTGGAATTAACATCCACAACAGTAAACTGGATACGTGCTACATCTTAGGCAAGAAAATTAGGCAACAAGAGTCACAGGAAAAAATTCACAGACTATTCACTATCCCTGTCCTGGACTGCAGCATGACCCTTAAACATTTCTGATCGACAGATTAAAAATTGCCTGAAAAAGGAGTATTTGAACCACCATTTTAGTTGAACTGGACATTGACTATACCTGTCCTGTACCGCAGCATGACCCTCAAACCTGCATGACCCACAGATTAAAAAGTGCCAGAAAAAGGAGTCTTTGAACCACCATTTTAGTTGAACAGGACATTTACTATGCCTGTCCTGGACCGCAGCATGACCCTTAAATGTACATGACCCACAGATTAAAAAGTGCCGGAAAAAAGGAGTCTTTTAACCACAATATTAGTTGAACTGGACATTGACTATAACTGTCCTGGACAACAGAATGACCCTCAAACCTGCATTACCCACAGATTAAAAAGCGCCGGAAAAAGAAGTCTTTGAACCACCATTTAAGTTGAAGTGGACATTGACTATCCCTGTCCTGGACCGCAGCATGACCCTTAAATCTGCATGACCCACAGATTAAGAAGTGCTGGAAAAAGGAGTCTTTCAACCACCATGTTAGTTGAACTGGACATTGACTATCCCTGTCCTTGACTGCAGCATGACCCTAACATCTGCATGACCCACAGATTATCAAGTGCTAGAAGGCAGTATTATTTGAAGCAGCATTTTAGTTGAGCTGGACATTGACTATCCCGGTTCTGTACCACAGATACGTGCTACATCTTAGGCAAGACAATTAAGCAACAAGAGTTACAGAAAAAAAGTCACAAACTATTCACTATCCCTGTCCTGTACCACAGCATGACCCTTAAACCTGCATGACCCACAGATTAAAAAGTGCCGGAAGAAAGCAGTCTTTGAAGTTGTATTTTAGTGAAATGGACATTGACTATCCATATACTGTAACGCAGCATGACCCAAAAATCCGTACAGGTGCCATTATGGACCATTAGCAGAAAATTTCACAATAAGAAATAAACTAATTTAAAAAAAAAAAAAAAAATTCCAATACTGGCTGCCGCTAGAGCTACATGCCATTCTACTGGTGACATTGTTCCACCATGACATTAGAATGTGAAGCAAATGAAACAGATGTCCACAGTAGGTCAACGAGGCCTGTCTGAAAATCCTGCATTTTACTGTCAAGTGGGTGGAAGGAAATTAAATGGCAAGGCGGTGGGGCTGTAAAAGTGGATCACCGGGTTTCACTAGCAGGGCCAGAGTTACAGTGGTGGCGATGAGAGCCAGGGCTGGCGTCCGTCATCTATTAACACGCAGGTTCAGCTAGCAGGGTCGGAGTTACAGTGTGTGCGGTGAGAGCCAGGGCTGGCGTCTGTCATCTATTAATACGGCAAAAAAGCCCTTATGATGCAGCAATGAAAACAGTCGTGCTAAAGCAGAGTGCGGAAGCGGAAGTGTAAGCTAAGACCTTTGACCGTTCAGAAACTGTTGACAATTGTGAATAACAAATGCTTGTTCTAAACCACATTTTTTAAAATAGGACCTGTAGTATACCCTGTTATTTCCAGCAGCATGACCCAAAAAATTATAAAAAATGACTTCTCAGCCACTGTTAAAAATTGTTGAGGGAGAAATGCCACTTAGAACAAACATTTCTGTTCCAAAGGACCTTGATTATAGCTGTATCTCACAGCACCATGACCCCAAAACCATTGACAGTGCAAAAAATCATAATGAAGAAGTGAGTAAATGGAATACGTTTTTTTCATGAAACCATGTATAATTGGTGTCTTTTACAGTCTCCTCACCGCAAAACCAGCAAAATAACCCTTTGGGAACTGAGAAAATAATTTGCAGTAAGAAATGATCATTTAAAAAAATTATTTTTCAAGAGGACCATTTCTATTTGAAGTGGAATGTGAAGCAGATCGGCAACTAATCGGTGACCTCGGCAATTGGGGCCACAACATCATCAGAGATCCACGCCTGATTCATCTTGATGAAAGTCAAACGATCCACATTATCAATGGAAAGCCAGATGCCTTTGTCTGTAATGACTCCTCCAGCTGTGCTGAAGGTCCGCTCAGATATGATGCTGGCTGCTGTGCAGGACTTCTAAGGCATGGCAAGCGAGCTTGGGCCATTCATCCATTTTGGATACCCAGAAGTCGTTTGGGTCCGGAACATATCCAAAAACATTCGGTGTTTGAGACGCAGATAGTCGTGCACCATGATCCTTAAGCCGGTCTCTGTTGTTGTATGTGTGCCCTGCATTACATGCGTTGGTGAGGTGGTAAATAAGGATTGCCAGAGGTCAGAGGTAGGCTTCTGCAACAATGCCTGCTGCTGTGGCTTCTTGGCACTCTACTGCTGTCACGTCGCTGACGTTGTTCCACCGTGACATTTGAAGAACGTGAAGCAGACGCAACAGATGTCTCCAGTTGATCAATCATCACGGTCTCCAATTCCTGCATTTTACTCTCTATTTGGGTGGGCGGGTGGAAGGAAAATGCTGAGTTTCGCTTTGTAATGGAGATCGAGGAGGGTGACCACCCAATAAGTGTTGTTCATTTTGATGGCCGTAATGCAAGGATCATATTGGAGTAAATGGAGCATCCAAGACTCATGTGAGGGGATGGAGCCTTGATTTCCAAAGGCTCTGAGTCGAGGGGCACTAGCAAACTGATCTTCCTCATCTTCCTCCTCCGCCTCAAATCCATGCCAACCACTTTCCAAGGCAGGGACATCAGTAACGTCAGTGTCCAGGAATACCTCATCCTCCTCCTCTGCCTCAGCTTCAACACAGCCCTGACTTGCATAAGATGATGTACCCTGACAGCTGAGGCGCCGCCTTTCACTAGCCCTGGACCCCGAACCACCGCCTAATGAAGACCGATAAAGTTGTGAAACTGTTGGCCTTCTGGATTCGACGGAGAGAAAGGCTCTGTGTCTGTATCTGTGTCCGTCTCCTCCTCCGTCGCTGGTGGGACCTGTTGTTTCAGAGTGTCCAACACTTGTTACTGAACTAAGATCACCACAATGCTCATGCTGACAAGAGCATTTTCCGCACTGACCATTTTGGTGGCTTCTTCAAAACTAGCCTCCACTCTCGGTGGCTCAACAACCCGAGGTCCGCACCGCTGCTTGTGAGGCCATGTGTCACTTCGTACTGCGTATTGAACAAACTAATATTTTATCAAAAAAATTTTTACAAAAAAAGTATCCTAAGAAATTATTGATAGAAGCTAAAGAAAAAGAAAATAATTATTCTCAGGATGAATTGTTGAATTTTAAAAGAACAGATAAAGCGAAAATGAGTAATACAGAACATGATTTTAGTTTTATCACAACACATAATACCCAATTTAAGGATTTTAAAAATATTTTACGTACATATTGGAATGTGTTACTTTTAGATCCAGTGTTAAAACCTATTTTACCAAATGCCCCTCGGTGTATATATAGAAGGGCAAACACGATTAAAAGCACTGTAGCACCTTCTAGAACTTAGACAATTTAACAAAGAAACTGTGAAAGATTCCGTTAAAGAAAATGATAGGGGATCTTTTAGATGTAATCACCGACAGTGTAAATGTTTGTGCTATAGTTGGTATGTTGACAAGGTATTTAAGTTTACACTCCAACCGGAATAAACTTTTCCAATATTTGAGAAGCATAAAGTGTGCCCTTTCCCATGTGGTTTATTTGATCACAAAGTTTTTGTGGCATCCAGTACGTGGGGAAAGACCTCGATGGAAGTTGTCGAGGAGGACTGTTAAAAACACAGATATAATGTTAACCATCAAAAAATTGTTATACATCTTCCTCCGCACTTTGTCGGGGTTCCACCCCGGACTGGAGCCAAGGTTTACTATACAACCTATAGGGGCATATAGGGAATTGGTGTTAGAGACAGGCAAAAAAAACAGTAGCTACACGTGAAATTTTACTGCATTTACCGTCTTAATTTCTCTTAGCCTTATGGTCTGAACGAGTTACAAGAAAAAACCCTAGAATGAAAAATCCTTTTTTATATTGAAATTTTAGCTTTTTTTAGAGTATATTTACATATATATTTTTTTATTTTAGGTATATTGTATCGTTTTTATAGATATGCTATTGATCTTCAGAAAGGTATATTTATTATTATTATTATTATTATTGTAGCAATTGTAATTATTGGAGGAATTATGTGAATTTAGTGAAATAGGGTTAATGTGTTGCATTATGTTTCAATCTAAATGGAGGTGATTGGAGTGATGTCATTAATTCCCTTGCTCCGCCTCTTCCTTTAGTGAGAAGCATATAACAAGTGTCATAGTTCTGTATTCATGGTCTGAAGAAGCAGGTCAGAGGTGCCTGCGAAACACGTTACCTGCTAGTTTATTCTAATAAAGAAGTAAATCCACACTTATTTTGTCGCGGTGGTGGATCTCCATTTTGTGCGGCGCTTTCAAGAAGGACCTTTTTGAACACGTCAGTGTTCATTCTACATCCAAGTACTGTGTAATGGCATTGTGCTGCTGCCACAATCGCTGGAGCACGTGGAGGGTGGAATTCAAGCATGTTGCCACATCAACAATGAGACAGTTGACAGGGAGGCCAAGCTGACGCTGTAGCGCAGGGATGAAGCAGGGTGTGAACGGCGGAAGTGTGAGCTCAGAGCTCGACCCTTCCTCAGCAGGCAGTCCAGATCCGTGTAGAGCTTTAGAAACTTCTGGACGACGAGGTTCATGACGTGTGCCAGCCAAGGGATGTGCTAGAGCGTACCGATATTAAGGGCGGCCAGGAGATTTCGACCATTATTGCACACTACCTTACCTGGCACAAGGTTCTTGTCACCCAGCGCTCGGTCTCGTTGCGAAGAGCCGTCCACAGCTCCTGAACTGTATGTTGGTCTCCAAGACAGATTAATTTCAACACAGCCTGGTTTCTCTGGGTACATGATGCAAACAGTGGACCTTGGGGGAAAGAACCCTGCACCATCCCTGTGGTTTTGAACAGCATGCACCGAGACTGAGAGCCACCGTCACCATCAGAGAATCCACCCAGCTCACCCATTGATCTTCCCCCAGAGATAAAAGCGGCCTTGGGGTGGCTTACTAGTCCATATATCGGTGGTGAGATGGACTTTGCCGGACACAGATGCAGACAATGCGCTTGAGATTTTAGATGACACAGGGCAGGGACGGCTTTTCTGGAAAAGAAATGCCTGCTTAGCATCTGGTATTGGGTGCAGGCAAGGGCCATGATGTGGCGGAACCCATCTGTGTCCACCAGACAAAAAGGCAAAATTTCCAAGGGCCAAAAGCCTGGCAATGCCGGAAAAATCAGGCTTTGGGATGGTTTGGGTTAAAATGTTTCTTCTGCTCCCAAACCTTTAGACAGAAGGCTGGCTGCTAGACTGGGGCCGCTGTACGGCGGCAGGTCCAAACTGGTGGAAGGGAGAAGGGGTAGGATGGGTCTCTGGCGGTGGTGGTGGTTCTCGGGCGATGGTGGAGGCTGAAACGTAGGCTGATCCCTGATCATGACGCTGAGAGACATGGGCAGCTGAGGAACGCTTGGTCTTGGAAGTGGCAGAGGAGGAGGAGGCAGAGACAGAGGGTGTGACAGTGGTTTGACGCCCGGGACCTTTTTCGCCAAATATTCCCTCCATTTCAACTAATGCATTCACTGCATGTGACTAGACCTGTTGGTGGTGGTTAAACACCTAAGATTCTTCCCTCTACTGATGCGTTTACGGCAAAGGCAGCATATGACATCGTTGGGTGAATCAGAGGCTTGATCAAAAAAGGCCCAGGCTTGAGAGGTCCTGGACCTTTTCGACGGCGATAAACGAGGAGCGGAGTTTCCAATGATTATGGCTGGCGGAATAATCTCAGCGGACTTGTGCGACCGACCTCTCCCTTTTTGAGGCGCGACCCATACTGACACTACCCCATTGTCTTCCTCCTTGTCCAGTGATGAAGCACTCGCAAGCAAATTTTGCTAAAAAGACCACTTTCACGGGTCACGCCGAAGCCCGCAGGATGGGCTGCTGGCGCACCCGTGCCCCCACCGGTCCCTTTCATGGTCAGTCTCTACTCTGGGAAAGCCCTGGCCTGGGCCACCCTACTTTGGGACAGAAGCGACCCTGTGACTATCCGATCTCCAGGCTTTCCTGGCAGAGTTTCACCAAGTCTTCAAGGAACTGGCACGTGCCTCCAACGCCGAGACGGCTCTTCTGAATCTGTGACAAGGCGACTCCTCCCTTGGGGACTACGCGGTGCAGTTTCGTACTTTAGCCTCGGAACTCTCCTGGAAAGAGGCGGCCCTGTGCGCCACTTTCAAAAAGGGACTCTCCACTCAAGTAAAGGATGTACTGGCTTTGCGGGACTTGCACTATTCTCTGGATGAATTGATCCATCTGGCCTCCTGCATTGATGTGCGTTTTCGTGAGAGGCAGGAGGAACTCCGACAGGAGTGCGAGTCCTTCCATAACTGCTGTCTGGCCCCAGTGTTCCAGAGACCTCCTCTGCCTATTTTGCGCCAGACCGGAGCGCTTTCTTCGAGATTGTCCACTATGTCCGGAAAACGTCCACACCTAGGCCATGTGGGAGAGGGGTCCCTGGGTATGAATAGTTCCTCTCCTCGCTTAACCATGCCCGTACAGGTTGTGACTGGGTCCAGAGTGCAAATGCAAGTTCCCGTTTTTCTGGATTCTGGGTCCGCCGGGAATTTTATGGATGCAGCCTTGGTGACGAAGCTTCGTCTTCAGCTGACTCGCCTTAAGAAGCCACTGGCCATTTCTTCCGTAAGCAGAGAACTCCTGAGGGACTCAGAGCCGGTGTTCCTGCATGTCGGGATGTTACACAAAGAGAAGATTGTGTTTTATGTGCTTCCCTGCTCTTCTTCAGCGATCCTGTTGGGGCTGCCATGGCTGCGGTATCATGCCCCTACGCTGGACTGGAAAACGGGCGAAGTAAAGTGTTGGGGACCAGACTGTCACTTCCGTTGTCTGGTAGCACCTTGGCTGGTGCCACCCACTTCTCTATCGTCGCCCCTGGAACCTCTGCCAGTCCTACCTGCGGAATATCAGGACTTTGCGGATGTGTTCTCCGAAAAACAGGTGGAGAGGATGCCCACTCATCGGCAGTACGATTGCCCTATTGACTTGCTGCCCGGTACGAGTCCTCCCCGGAGTAGGGTCTATCCGTTGTCGGTCTCTGAGACCGAGGCCATGTCAGCCTATATCCAAGAAGGGCTTCATCCGTAAGTCCACTTCCCCAGCCGGGGCGGATTTTTCTTTGTGGAGAAAAAGGACCGCTCTCTCCGTCTCTGCATTGACTATTGCGGGCTTAACAAGATCACGGTGAAAAACGGCTACCCGCTTCCGCTTATCACAGAGCTCTTTGATTGCCTTGTACGGGGCCTATAATCTCATCCGCATACGAGAGGGGGATGAGTGGAAGACACCGTTTAACACCCACGACGGGCATTTTGAGTACTTGGTGATGCCCTTCGGCCTGTGTAATGCTCCGGCAGTCTTCCAGGAGTTTGTTAGAGAGATTTTCCAGGATCTCCTGTACACCTGCGTCATCGTGTACCTGGATGACATTTTGGTCTTCTCACCGGACATGAAAGTCCACCATCTGCATGTGCGTCAGGTCCTTAGACGACTGCGGGAAAACCGTCTATACGCCAAGCTGGAGAAGTGCCGGTTCCATCAAACCAGTCTGCCCTTCCTCGGCTACATTATTTCGGACAAGGGACTCCAAATGGACCTAGCCAAATTATCCGCCGTTTTGCAGTTAGCCTCGTCCAGTTGGCCTTCGGGCCATACAGCGCTTCTTCGGCTTTGCCAACTACTACCGCCAGTTTATCCCCCACTTCTCCTTGGTGGTAGCTCCTATTGTGGCTCTTACTAAGAAGTCTGGCAACCCGAAGCAGTGGCCACAAGCGGCTGAAAAAGTATTCTCCTGGCTTAAAACAGCATTCGCCCGGGCTCCTGTCTTATTGCGACCCAACACTGAAAACCCTTTTTCCTGGAGGTTGATGCTTCGGCAGTTGGAGCGGGGGCGGTGCTTAGCGAGATCTTAAGGGCAACTTTGTCGAGTCATGTCCTACTTGTGCTCGTAATAAGACGTCCCATCTCAAGCCTGCGGGGCCGCTCCTGCCATTGCCCATCCCGGATCGGCCATGGTCTCGCATAGCCATGGATTTTATCACGGATCTTTCTCCTTCTGCCGGCAATACGGTCATATGGGTCATCACGGACCGTTTCTCGAAAATGTGACATTTCGTTCCTCTACCTGGGTTGTCCTCTGCTCCTCGCCTCGCAACTCTGTTTTTTCAGCTTATATTTCGCCTGCATGGTCTTCCACGACATATTGTTTCGGATCGGGGAGTACAGTTCGTGTCCCGATTATGGCAGTCCCTCTGTTCCCAGTTGAAGGTAAATCTGGACTTTTCCTTGGTCTACCATCCTCAGTCTAATGGGCAGGTGGAATGGATCAACCAGATCCTGGAGAATTACCTATGCCATTTTGTGTCAGCTCAACAGGACGACTGGTCCAGCTTGTTGTCCTGGGCGGAATTCTCGTACAACTGCCTGGATTTCAGGTCGACGGGTGCCTCGCCCTTCTTTGTGGTGTATGGACAACATCCCCGCCCTCCCCTACCACTGTCATCGGCTTCAGACGTTCCCGCCGTGGATATTCTGTTCCGGGATCTAAAGGCCATTTAGAAGGACAAGCTGCATTCTCTGCGTCGGGCCTCTGCTCAAATGAAGAATAGGGCGGACAAGAGTAGAAGACCTTCCCCGTCTTTTGCTCTTGGGGATAAAGTCTGGCTATCTTCTAAATATGTCCATCTGGAGATTCCCAGCTACAAGTTGGGTCCCCGTTACCTTGGTCCATTTGTGGTCCTGAAGAGGATTAATCGCGTGGCCTACAAGCTCCGGCTCCCTCCCACTATGCGCATCCCGAATTCCTTCCATGTCTCGCTGCTCAAACCTTTTGTTTTAAATAGGTTTTCTCAGAAGGTGGCTCCCCTTCCCCGGTGGCTGATACTTCAAATGTCTTCGCCGTAAAGGAAATTTTGGCCATGAAGACAACCAAGGGGAAGCGTTATTTCCTTATTGATTGGAAGGGGTTTGGGCCAGAAGAAAGATCGTGGGAGCCGGAGGACAACATTATGGACCAAGAATTACTTCAAAGGTTCCTTCAGGCCAGAGGGAGAGGGAGGCTGAAGGAGGGAGGGGGGTACTGTCACGGGTTGCAACACAACCTGCAGGAGGAGAGGGAGGCTGAAGGGGGGGTACTGTCACGGGTTACACCACAGCCTGCAAGACGGGCCTTCTAGAATTCCGGTTAGCCTTCTCCATGTACCAGTCCCTTTTGCGCACGTCCTTCGACCACGAACCTTCGCTGCCTGCCCTGACCTTCTGGCCTGTTCCCGACTATGAGTTCGCCTGCCGATTCTGTACCATGTTGCACCTCGGCTAACGCCACAGGCAAGTCACATCAGGGGTAGCGACCTGGTGGAATCCCGCCACAGCAAGTCCATCCCGCTTTGCAGCGGGCTCTGGTGAAAACCGGGACCCACTTAGACTCCGCTCCCTGATTTGGCCCGTACCATCGCCTGTGGTGGCCCAGTGGATCCACTACTCCCAGTCATTACAACCACGTTGGATCCGCAATGTTATCATCATCATCAACAACACAGGTGACTTCCTCGTCCTGACATTCTACATCCTGGAGCTGCGGGTTACAAGCAACAGGCACTGCAAGGCGTTGCCGACCGCCCGTGATTTTTGCCGATTGACCGGCTTCCTTCTCCTCCTCTGATGGCATCAGCGATTGGGCGTCAGAGCAGACTAAATCATCCTCTTTGGCGTCTTGATCTTTTGAAATGCCTTCTGACCCTAACCGCATTTTGTCATTAAAGTGGTCTTCAGAAAATGGATTATCCACAGTGGTAGGTACATGAGGTGCCATTTGGGCTGCCTTCGCTTCATGTTGGATGGATGCTGATGATGATGATGATGATGATGATGATGACATTTGTGGCCGTGACTGGGAGGACGAGGAGATAAGACTGCTGGATGCAGGTTGCATTAACCACTGAAGAACAGATTGGCGACGCTGTTCGTTACTGAGATTTATAGGGCACCGACCCAGCGATGACAGGCCTGATGATCCTGCAACCGATGATCCGCTGGCTTGCGTGTTGTCGCCAGCACTGGAAGGAGAACCTTCTCTCGTACCTCTGTCTCCATGTCCTACACCCCACTTTGCTTGCTACCATCTGCAGTTCGCTCTATGTTCAGAAATATAAAAATGTAAAAGGTATGGAAGAGTTTTTGACAGTCTCTTATTGAAGGACGGCAAATCACAGCTATTCTTAAATCCCTCTAATTTCCAACAGCCAGCTAGGATTAGAAACAAAATTGTTTCTATCAAATATCTGTGAAATGCGGTCTGGTGGAAGAACCGTAACACAAAATCAACAGTGTTCTTCCTTCAGTCCCTAAAATTTACAACTGCCCATTAGGACTAGCAATTGATAGTTTTCAACAAACTATCGTACAAATGCATGATAGCGCCAAACTGAGACGCACTGAGTGAAATATAAGTATTAAAAAGTTATATGGATTACATATGGTGGTTTTGCCACCACTGTCAACAGGCGGCAGTTACTGTGAAATAATGTGCAAAACAATTTGCATACAACTGAGCTCTCTGCCCCAACCAGACGCACAGACTGCAATAAGAGTATTTAAATGTTATATCGATTAATATGGTGGCCTTCGCACCACTGACTTCAGGCGCAATTTACTATAAAATATGTATAACACAATGTGCGTACAACTGAGCTCTCTGCGCCAAATAGACGCACGGACTGCAATAAGAGTATTTAAATGTTATATGGATTAATATGGCGGCCTTCGCTCCACTAACTACAGGCGCAATTCACTATAAAATATGTATAAAAGAATTTGCGTACAACTGAGCTCTCTGCGCCAACCAGACGCACGGACTGCAATAAGAGTATTTAAATGTTATATCGATTAATATGGCGGCCTTCACACCACTGACTACAGGTGCAATTTACCATAAAATATGTATAACACAATATGCGTACAACTGAGCTCTTTGCGGCAAACAGACACATGGACTTCAATAAAACTATTTAAAAGTTATAGGGATAACGCAGTGATTGCAATAGAACTGTAAAAACAAAAGCGACAATTTCACCTCCTATCAGAGGTCTGCTGGCCAAAATAGTGAAAAAACAATGCTCTTTCAATTCAAGGTCACAGAACACACTGAGCTGCACAATATCTCCCTTCCTTTCCAAAGCCTCTCCTCCTGCCGACTCCCCTCCCCCCACACGCAGCCCCGAAGCTGGACACACCAGTATATATCTTTAAAACTTTAACTAAATAAGACGTGAAATTGTTTTATTGAAGTCCGTGCGTCTATTTGCCACAAAGAGCTCAGTTGTACGCATATTGTTTTATACATATTTTATAGTAAATTACGCCTGTTGTCAGTAGTGCGAAGGCCGCCATATTAATCCATATTAATCCATATAACATTTATATACTCTTATTGCAGTCCATGCGTCTGTTTTTCGCATAGAGCCTAGTTGTACGCATATTGTGTTATACATATTTTATAGTAAATTATGCCTGTAGTCAGTGGTGCGAAGACCACCATATTAATCCGTATAATCTTTAAATGCTCTTATTGCAGTCCGTGCGTCTGTTTGTCACATAGAGCTCAGTTGTGCGCATATTGTTTTATACATATTTTATAGTAAATTACACCTGTTGTCAGTCGTAAGAAGGCCGCCATATTAGTCCATATAACATTTAAATACTCTTATTGACTCCTTTTCCCGGCACTTTTTAATCTGTGGGTCATGTAGATTTAAGAGTCATGCTGCGGTCCAGGACAGGCATAGTCAATGTCCAGTTCAACTAAAATGATGTTTCAAATAATACTGCCTTCTGCCATTTTTTTAATTTGTGGGTCATGCAGGTTTAAGGGTCATGCTGTGGTACAGGACAGGGATAGTAAATAGTCTGTGACTTTTTTTCTGTGACTTTTATAACCTAATTGTCTTGCCTAAGATGTAGCACATATCCAGTTTGCTGTTGTGGATGTTAAGTCCAGCTTCTCCTCCCCTGTCTGGGTATAAGAATGAAGCTGTTGTTCCTCTCCCATAGACTTTAATGGTCATTGGCAATTATCTATTATCGGTTATCGGATATCGGCATGATAATTGCCGATATCGACTATTGATCAAATAACGATAGTTGACACAATCGCTCATCACTACCGATAAGCCTAAAAACTGTGCCGATTTCAACTTTTGGCAATAATATCCTTCATCCCTACTTATTTACATTTATAAATCTGAAAAAAACAAATTCAGAAAATGGACTCATTAATTGTTCATTTCAAGAACAGAATAGCAGATCATAGACCATCATTAGGAGTGGTGGTTTTATACTTAATGAAGGATGTACATCTTCATATTAAGAGTAGTTGTAATCAAACAGTGTAATTATTTCATAATGGAAAAAGCAAAACCATAATTGGAAAAAAAAATTGTAAAAATGAATGGCAGGTTGATAGGGTAATAGCTTAATCCAGGAATGCAGAAACACACCAAGCAAGTAAGCATCCAGTATAGTAATAACCCTGCAACAGGCTAGATGTTAAATGTTACTTGTTTCTATAAATGCTTGGCTCTTCTCTAATATATAAAGTATTTGTTATACGCAACTGAGTATGTTACACAAATCTATCCCATATCTGATGTTTACTTCAAGTCAAAGAGAATATTTATTCACTCCTAGCGTGCAAAAGAACAAAAGCACAGCGATACAAGGTCATACATTTTACAGAAATTTACTGCTGAGTGTCTTTGTACCTTGTACCTGCCTCCAGCTTGATTCCTTGTATTTCTGTATCTTTGTGACTCTAGCCTAATTTTCCATTCCTGTTCCTGCACCGTTAACTGGTTGCCTGGTTGTGACATCTCAGCTTCTGACTTCTAAACGGGACCTTTGGCAACATTTCCGACTCTGTTTCTTGGTACCATTGGCATCCATCTTGTTATGTATCGATCCCTCCTCCTGTGCCAACTGGTTTCTATAAAGCAGTTATCACAGGCAGGAGACTATGCTAAGGATAGAGACCTAGGTTGACATGCATGATCTAGGCGCAATGAGGGCAGTTCTAAATAGCTTTAAAGCAGTGTAGAATGTGCCTGAATTTATGAACCTGTTCTACTGCGGGTCATAGATTTGTCGCTTTCTAGTTCCACTACGACAGCTCAGGCTCATGTAAACCACTTTAAACTTGGTCTGCCTGTTCCAGCAGTAATGAATCTAGTTTTGCCATCCTGCAGTAAAAAATGTGTAGAATCATACAGTTACGGTGCGACATGGTGTTTTGCCAAGTGTTGTCAATACAGGTTCTAGATACAGCTTTAAAGAAGGCCTCTGTAGCAGTGCTGGGTTGTCTTGGGCTTGGCACCTTTGCAGACATCCATCTCTGTAACAGTGCTGGGTTGTCTTGGGCTTGGCACCTTTGCAGACAACCATCTCTCTGGCAGTGCTGAGTTTTCTTGGGCATCTATTGGCGCTTTGGCAAACACCCATCTCCATTTCTTCAGGCTCTTTTGAAATCTGTACATTCTGAAGATGAAATTCAAGAAACAAAACTTGAATCTTTGCTGGTAATCAACAATGACTCCATTCATTGCAGGTCTCACATATAGTGATGCTGTGTGTGTGTGGGGGGGGGGAGGCACTCTGGTTGGTCTCAGTCACATTGCAGTTATCAGATATAGTGTGGCTGTGTGGTGGACGTAGCAGCACTCTAGTCTCAGTCACTTAAGAGCAGTAGGTCAGGAGCAGTATCTATCTGGTTACTTCCTCTGTTGGATCCTCACCACCCCTTTAATAAATGAAAGTCTCATAGCAAGAAATATCACACTGGGTTTTGTCACTCCAAATCATAAAAAAAAAAAAATCTCTGCCTACATTGCCCTTTGCAGTTTCCTGACATAGCGAGGGAAAAGGGGAAAAAACACATTTCTTCTTTCTGTTCCACAATCAATCTTCTTGTCATCGGATAATATAACCACTTTCAATAGAAGACTTTATTATTAGTGTTTAAACTAATATCAGCGCACAAAAGTACTAAAACATTTTTCTCCTCATACTGGATTGCACAGCAGATCATAGGTGTTATAAACTAATATCACTAGATTTTTCCTGGCTTGTTCCCATTTGTGTAATGCAATTTGTTTACATAAGTCATGATTTTTTTCTTCAGCATTTACCTTCTCATAACAGATCCCAATAATGTCATGAAAGTAAAAGATCCCCCACCCATCTGTATGGGCTGAACCAGGGCCGTTCCCAGGGGCAAGCAAGGCGGGCGATCGCCCGGGGCGCCGACGCACCGCTCACCTGAGGGGGGCGCCGCCCGGCTCGCCCGCCCAGAGAATAGCCCCTGGCTCTGCGTGGCCATTTTATAACAGCCGTGCAGAGCCACTCAGCACACACTCGCTGTGCAGCTGCAGGTACAGGGGAGGAGGCAGGATGGATCGTTCCTGCCTCCTCCCCTGTATCAGTGTTGCGGGGGCGCACGGCTTTCACCTCGCCCCCTGCGGCACTCGCTCTCCTCGGCAGGCAGCACTGCCTTCGAGGAGATCTCTGGGAGCTGCGTAACAGGGTAAGCGGTGTGATGAGGTCACACAGCTTACACTGCTCTGCAGCTCCCGGAGCTGGATGCGGGGACCGTGGACTGGTAAGTAATTTTACTTAATTTTATAATTGGCTACAGGGGGCATCTATTGGCTAAAGGGGGCATCTATTGGCTACAGGGGCGCATCTATTGCCTAAAGGGGCATCTACTGGCTAAAGAAGGGCATCTACTAGCTTCAGGGAGCATCTACTGGCTACAGGGGGCATCTAATGGCTACAAGGGGGCATCTACTTGCTACAGGGGGCATCTACTGGCTACAGGGGGCATCTACTTGCTACAGGGGGCATCTACAGGCTACAGGGGGGCATCTACAGGCTACAGGGGGCATCTACTGGCTACAGGGGCATCTACTAGCTACAGGGGGCATCTAATGGCTACAAGGGGGACATCACCTGGCTACAGGGGGGGCATCACCTGCTATAGGGGGGCATCACTGGCTACAAGGGGGGCATCTACTGGCTTCAGGGGGCATCTACTGGCTACAGGGGGCATCTACTGGCTACAGGAGCATCTACTGGCTACAGGGGCATCTAATGGCTACAAGGGGGGCATCTACTGGCTACAGGGGGGCATCTACTGGCTACAGGAGCATCTACTGGCTACAGAGGGCATCTACTGGCTATAAGGGGGCATCTACTGGCTACAGGGGGCATCTACTGGCTACAGGAGCATCTACTGGCTATAAGGGGGCATCTACTGGCTACAGGGGGCATCTACTGGCTACAGGGGCATCTAATGGCTACAAGTGGGGCATCTACTGGCTACAAGTGGGCCATCTACTGGCTACAAGGGGGCATCTACTGGCTACAGGGACATCTACTGACTACAGGGGCATCTAGTGCTGATAAAGTGAGGGGTCTAAGATGTTTGTTTTGTATATTCTACAGTGAAGAGTTGAGGCCGGGAAAAGACGTCATGGCGTCTGGGACAGATGGAGATGAAGAAGAGACAGAGACCAACTCTTCAGAGACGTCTCCTGTAAGTGCCTGGATGTAACTTTATTATAATCATTTATATGTCTGCAGCGCCTGTGTACAGCTGGTAACTAGCACTGTATGGTCACTGTTTTCGGGTTTAAAAATTTTGGTTTTGTAGTATAAGGGTTTTTAAACTCAGAAAGGGCCCGGGTTTGGTTTTTTTTCTTTCACTTTTGTGGTCTTGGGTTTCCAGCATTCTTTCCCATTTATTTTCTGGGAAAGTGGTCTTACAGGAAATTGGCACATTGGGGGGGGGTTTTCGGGTTTTGGTTTTGGGCGGTTTTAAATTTGGTAACTTTTAAAACTATTTTTTTTAAGTAAAACCTTGGGGGAAAAGGGCTGGTTGTTTTATTTTAGTTTTTGGGGTTGATGGTAAAGGCACTGTGTCCTCGTTGGGGGCCATTATTTTTAAGTGGGGGGGAGGGGGGGCGAAATTTCTTCCCCCTGGGCCCTGAGTGAAATTTTTAACCTGGGAACGACCCTGGCCGAACACACAACAGAACCCTTTTTTTAACTGTTTAAAAAACTAAAAAATTAAAAAACTTTTCCTTCCCCCCTTCCAAAAAATTCTTTCACGGGGATATTAGAAAAAAAACCTTTTAATTTGCATAAATCCTCACTAAAATCCCCTTTTGGCTTTCTATATCATAAATCCTCACTACCCTTCACAGTTTTCCTTGTTTGACAACTATTTATTCTTCATTTTTTTGATATTACCCAAGATTATTATTTTTTTACTAAAGGGCCTTTTTCCTAAAAGGGGGAAAACAGTTTAAACCATCCCAAACAAAAAAAAGACACAACTTATCTTTGCAATATAAAAATTGAAAATTTGTATTTACCCCAAAAATTTTTCAACAAGTTAGTGCGATGCAAAAATTAAACTTTAACAACAAAAAACATAAAACAAACAACAAAGACAAAATTTCAAAATCACAGACACGGGGCCCACCCCCACATCACAGACACGGGGCCCAACCACATCACAAACACAGGGCCCCACATCACACTCACGGGGAAACAATGTTTTTTTTTCCCTTTAATGCACGAAAATTCTTTTTTAAAAACCCCTTTTGAACGGGGAGTTCCAAAACAAAAAAATTTCCAAAAAGGGAAATTTGCATATTTGTTTTTTAGTTGGGAACACATTGAGCTAAAAACAAATTTTTTTTTAACAAAAACAATTAAAAGAGTACAACGGAAAAAACCCAAAGTTTTAAACCCTTTTTAAAATTCCCCCGGGGGGCCCGGTTTCATTCAACAAAAATCCCACGTTTTTTTTTGTTTTAATCTTTTTTAGGATCACTAAAAATATTTTCCCTTTCACCCCCTGAAAGAAAAACGGGAAAAATTAAAAACATCCCCGGGGCATTTAAAAACATTCAGGGGGGGGAAAAAAAAATTTGGTTAGCAACATTGTCCAATAAAACAACAAAAACCCAAAAAAAAAAAAATTTTTCCCAAAAAAAAAAAATGCTTGCAAAATTTGAAAAGATATACAAAATTTTTCTAAATATATACCGACTTTTGGAATTTTTTTTTAAAACCAAAAAAAAATTTAAGAAATATCCTTTATATCCACCTATAGGTCATTTTTTAAAACCAACATGACATGTTTTGGGTAAAATGCTTAAAATTTACAAACAAACAAGGATATACAAGAAAAATTTTCGGGTTTATCCCAAAACCCCATCTTTTCAACAAAATTTTTCCCAAAATTAAAAGTAAGACAAAAAACAGACGGTTAAACAAACAAACAAACATTTTCCCTATAAAGACCAAGGGGTTTCCCTTTGTCTAAGCTGAGGAATTTCAGGGAAGGAGGATTGATTTAAAATAACACAAGCTTTTGCAGAAACCAGAAGCCCCCCCTCCCCCTCCTTTTCTAAAACCCTTTCCTTGCCCAATACTGCAGCGGGAAAAAAATTTACATTTCAAAAGTGAGGCTGAAAAATTTCTTTTTAACCCCCAAAATTTTAAAAAGGGGACGTTTTATCACAAAATTTTACTTTTTTATTCCAGAAAATAGCCGTAACTAAAAACATCCCAAAGTTCATATACTTTAGGAACAAGAAATTAAATTTTTAAAAATCAAATATATCGGAAGATTTGCCTGGAAGAAAAAAAAAAAACTTTTTTTGCAACAAAAAAACCCCAATAAAAGAAAAAATTTAAAAAGGGCCTTTCAAACCCAAAGGGATACAGATGATTTTGGGGGAATACAAAAAATTAAAATTTTTTGACTTTTGTAAAACACAGTTAAGTTCTGAACCCAAAAAAAGATAATTTCCACCAAGATCGCAGATGTCTGCCCTCCACCCCTCCAAATTTAGAGGCAATAAAGGGTTTTCCCAACAAATTTGCTTTTTTCGTGAAGGGGGCCATTTTTCACATAAATTTCACTTTCCATGTGTTTTCTCTAGACCCAAATCCTTCCATATAAAGAGATTTTGGGGCCCGAGCTTTTACGGGAACCTCTTTTTTTGCAAGCCCTGCTTTTTTCCCCTAAAAACAAAACTGACATAGAAATTTTTGTCCTTTTTTTTTTTAAAAAACAGCTCTTTTTTCCGGGAGGGGGGTTCTGAACCCCCCCTTTTGGCGAAATCCCCTTTCCTTTTTCCTTTCTTTCTTTTGTAAAAGAAGGATCCCCATCCTGCTTCTTCTAGGGCACAAACTAAATACCGGGAAAATTTTTTCACTTTTTCTTTTTTAATTTTTTTTCAAATCACTAAAGGCAGGTCCACAAAGAAAACGGGTTTGCACTTTTACACCAACAACCATTTGGTACAAAAGTCTCCTGCTCTAAGGCTCTCCTCAATCATTTTGAAAGGGAAAAACCATTATGTCCTAAATCTGTCAAAACGGGAAACAAAGCTATGACACAGCAACCCAACCAAAAGGGGCCCCTCAAGAGCAGCTAAACAAAAAAAATTCCCCAAACAACAGGCAGGGTTTTTAATTACAATTTAAACATATTTTCGGATTTTTTGGAGAGAGAAAATTAAAAAATTCCCGGGGTTTAAATTGGGAAAATTTTTGGCTAAAAAATTTATTTTGAGGTCAAATTTTACTAAACATGTACTTTAAAACCTTTCTGCTTTTTATCCTTCTCACAGCGCCAAATTATTTTTTTGCCAAGTTTTGCCCAATACATTTTTTTCTAGATACAGCTTTAAAAAGGCCAATCAATTAGGATCAACCCAATTTTAAATTTAACTTTAGGAAAAAAATCTTTATGATAAACGGGTTACGGGAAAATAGTGTGAAAATTGGGTTTACAGTTTTTTGCTTAATAATGTATTTACAAAGGAAAAATTTTAAAAAAATTTTCACCTCCCTAAGGGCTTATAACATCAACCTTTTATAAAATTTTTCAACCAGAGAAGCTTAATGGCAAGAGCAGGGAACTCCAGGAGGGACTTCAAAAACCACGAAACGTCCTTTAAACCGCCCGGGTACCAGAGCTTCTAAAATCACCAAAGTTTCTCTGGTTCTTATATGTCTTAAACAATAAAACAGGCAGACACAACCTACGTATTGTGTCCACTTAGAGCACAAATTTCTTTTGAATTACCTCATCTTGTACCATGGAGGGGCCAGCTCCTTGAGTCTAAGATAAGGTAATACAGAATCACTCCGAAACCAGACACTGTGGCCTCATTAGGTCGTAAATTAAGTGAAGTCTGTTACAGTTTGAGAGCTAAACAGAGGTATGTAAGCCTGTGTGATTATAGCTTGTGATAAAAACAAGAAATTATAATTAGCTTAATATACAAGAAATGGAAATTATGACATCAAATAGTCACATATTTCACTAGCACTACACATGGCCCCAGAACACTTCCACATCTTGGGCGCATTAAAAAGTGCCACGGGCGCCAAATGGTGCAGCAAATTTTGGAGTGCACCTGCTCATACATCTAGAGAACAGGGCTTCACTAGTTTTTGGGCTGAAAGGACACCAGAATACTGGCACAGACCCGTACATACAGATGTAGCAGAACTAAACAGAACAGATAACGCACCGTGATATCACTGCACAGAATGTTATCTCAACTTTTTCAATGCTTTTCATTGGCCTTTGTTTACAGATCAGTGCAGATAACACGAAAAGCTGTGATATCACGGTCAAGCTGTACTCTACTACATCTGTACATGTCGCCACTAGCGAGTACCCTAATAGAAAGTTAACACAAGGGCTCACTTTGGCTTTTGCTCTCCAAAGTCTGTGCCAATAATGGTTTAAATGATCACTACCTGTCCTCATAAAATAAGGTTTCTATAGATGTTCAGAAGGCAAAAAATAGAGCACAGTTGACAGTGGAAGAATAGAATGGGAGGAGAGAGATAAAACTGTAAAAACAGGAGAGAATATACACAGATCAGCTATGACATTAAGGGTATGTTCAAACGGCTTATTTTGTGGCGCATTTTGCTGCGTAATTCTCAACGTTTCGTGCTTAGTATGTGGCGAAATGCGCCCCACAATTACGGTAATCCATAGCTCTCATAGAGAACTATGGATTACGCCTCCTTCCCCCTCACGTACAATACGATTGTATTGTACGCGCAGGGAGAAAGTGACATGTCATTTACTAATGCATGTCTATGGGGCCAGTGGGCTGCCGACCCCCGCGTCTCCGGAGTACTCGCTGATCAGCGCGAGCTCCCGAAACACACAATGTATTGCGGCCCCTACTGTACACGCCGCAATACATTGTGTGAGCATATCCTAAGGCTATTTTCACACATTCAGTATATTAGATGCAGTTTTTTGAAGCAAAAACCTGTAAGGAATCAAAAACACGAAGAAATCTCAGTCTTTCTTCAATATATGTATTCCAATTATGATCCCCAAACGCATCTAAAAAGCTGAATGTGTGAACAACCCTAAAGGTAATGCCAGGTAAGGTCAATCACATTGATTATTTTTCTACAATAACACCTGTCAATGGAATGGGACATGGTAGGCAGCAAATAAACAGTTATTTCCTAAACCTGATGTGTGAGATTCAGAAAAAATATGCAAGTGTAAGAATCTGCTATTAGTATGTTGTAGTGTATGTCAGTTATATAAGGAAGGACAACTGGTGAAGTCATGTTAGGGAGCAAAGGCTAGCTCATCTTATGAGTTCCCATACAGGAGCTACTGCACTCCAAGCTGGTTCTGATGGATGTCAGAACACACACTATGATAATCCCTGATCACTACCCAAAGTGTTTACAATGAGTACATGAATATCACAACTGCACCATGGAGCAAAGAAAGGAGGTGACCTGACCTAATATATATATATTTTTTTACATTCCACGGAGGGTTGCATGTGTTTCACTAAAATAAGGAATGTCCAGGAACAGAGCTACTGTAGCACTGTTCTTAACCATTTAACTAGAGATAGCCATGGCATCTAGATGATTACATAAAGATGGGGATCCCTTTGTTTAGACATCAGCAATTCGAGAATATGATTGTGGGGTTCTGATGGTTGCCATGGCAGCCATAGTGCAAATAATGTCCTCCAGGTTTGCCATGTAGAGAAGCCATTTATGCTCTGCTAAAGATAGGTCTAATAGGCTAAATGTAACAAGCAAAATATATAGAAACACAGTAATGTACTGATATTTGTATTATAAAAGCAATAAAGTAAGTGCATAGTATAATCCCATAGTGAAACAAAAAAAGTGAAAAAGAAAAGCACAACAAAATTTCAAAAAGCACAGTTAAAAATGTTTTAAATATATAAAAAATCCAAATAAAAATAAATGGAAAACATACACAAAAAACATTTACCGAATTATAGTTGTTCTCCAATTTGTTATAACAAAATGAAGATGTTACACATAATAGATTTACCAGACTTACACAAAAGCCAGCAAGTTTCCTGTAGCAAAATTGCTGCCGTTTACACTTTGTATAGTAGTGATGCCACAGTAAAGCGTCATGAGACACTACCCTGACATTACTTGGTGCAGAAGGACTGTGTCACAGCTAGATTGGCTCTGGAGGACAGCTAATAGGCTCTTCAATGGCCAGGAAAGCTTGGTGATGCAACATCCTCCAGTCAGCTGTATAAAAGGAGGAGTACTAGGAGGGGAGAGAGGTGTTTGGACCGCACATCCTCAAAATATACGTTGATATAATGCTTTGCAGCAAAAATTATAACAATGAACATGAGGTTCTTAGTATACTTTTTGATCAAACGGTATAGGCCCACTTGCCAATTCACGGCGACCTCTTTAAAGTGGGTCCCTAATGGATATAGCACTGCATGGTGGCCACCGCCGCAGCAATAACCACACAAGCAAGGGGCACAACCCAGTGGTCCACAAGGAGTACCTTGTAAAATGTCTTGTTTTTATTAGTATAACATTCTAAAATAGTTTCAAAAAAGTACATGCATTTTTTAGTCGAAATCATGAGGGCAAGAACCACACGGCAGCTTCCATAATGATTGGGCAGGGTACTCATAAGGCAGTCATATTTGCACACTTCTCTTTACCACTACTTGGCCCTAGAGTTGCAGCATATTAGGATTTCCACTTCTTAGTGACAATCACAGCAGACATTGCAAACCTTTAAGAATTCTTCTTTTACATGTGCAATTAATTTATTGTGCATCTTTAAAGCTAAAATACAATAAAAAAGAAATGAATGGAGTATACCCAACAGCGGCACATATCATAGTCCATATCATGCATGATTTCAGCTAGATAAAAATGATTGAATGATTGCTCCAGTAGTCACATAGATTATAGACAAACTTTTTATATTGGACATGTTTCTTTTGTAACTAGAGCCAACTTTAGGGAGAGGTTTTAAGCCCCTGTGTAGACATACTAAACAGAAAAGCAATGCTCTCACACCTTTGAACTCCACTGAGTACAATTCCACGAGCAGTGATACAAAACAAAGTTGTGGTTAACAACTTCTTTCCTTTTCATGGGTGCAGGGTAAAAGAAACATCTAATAAAGTGTGTTTGCTCTCAGGAAGGGAAGACAAGTAAGCTTCCATGTTACTGCTTAAAAAATGTATGTGTTCACTTAATATAGATGTATTCCATTTAGTTTCGGTCACCAAGAACTTTAGGCAAGAAATATTTAGAGGCCAGGAAGGTGTGAATTGCATGTACCACAATAAAAAATAAATAAAATACACAATATGGATCGATTTGATGAAGACAATTTATTTTAATGAGTTTTTATTCTTTACTAGGTTATGCTAGGCAGTGCTGGACTGTCGTGTCTGGGCCCCACCAATGAAGTAGATTCTTGGGCCCCACCAGTGAAGTTTATTATTGGGGCCTACCAGTTAAATTGATTCTTGGGTCCCACTAGTAGAGTTATTTCTTGGGGTCCACCAGTGGAGTTAATTCTTGAGTCCTCTTCTGTAGCTGCTCTACATGATGGTACATACCTATCTGCTTCTAACATTCTGCCTCTCTTTCTTTGCCTTTGCACATGAAAAGCATGGTCCCAGGCCTGTTATTCTCATTGTTCCTGCCCAGAGGCCCACCATGCTCAAGGTTCCGCCAGGGTTTTCCCTGCTGTGGGCCATTCTGAGCCTGATTCTTGGGCATGTGGTTTGTCACTTTAAAATAAAATAAATTAGTCCTTGCCAACCATATTGTTTCCCCACAGCTCCTCCTATAACTTCAAAACTGTGTAAGTGGACCGATGATAATGAGGGACATCAACAGCCGTACCTACTCTCTTCAATTACTCTTTATTAAAGTTGTGCTTTAAATTTTTGGTAAAGACCAAACCACAGTGAACTAAGTTCTGCCTGAACATCATTATACCAGACCTATGATTGCTTACTGGGTATGATGATGTTACGCACAGCTTTGATTTTCAAGAAAACTTTTAACGTGTTGGAGTTTGGAAGAATGGCGTTTGTTGTGACAGTACAGCAAAACTTTTAGATTAAATTTGGTAAACGTGCTCCATATAGAAACTACATTTCATGTTGGGTGAAGCAATTTGAAACCACTGGGTGTTTAAGTTATGGGCTAAGTCTGCATCACACAAAGACTTCGGAAGAGACCATCAATAGGATTTAAGTTGTGAAGAGCAAAGTCCTACACAATTGATTTGGCTGACTAATATGAAGTTACAAGTGCCAAAAAAAACACAGTATGACATATCTTACAAAAATATCAATTATGTAAGCCATACAGATTAAATCTTCTTTTTGAGCTTAAACCAGACAAAACACTGAAATGCTGTGACTTTTGCATTGACTTGAAGAGCTTATAGGAAAAGTTTTAATTCACCGACATGCTGGTGTTCAGCGACAAAACTACCTTTTAACTCAGTGGAAAGGTCAGGGTCAATCTCAATAACATTAGAATTTGGAGTTCAGAAAAACCATGTGCCATTATATGCCATGTGCCACAGAGTCAAACGTATTATATCAGCAGGATGGTGCACCCACACATTTCCATTTGGATGTTTGCCAATACCTAAATGAAACTCTGAATGGTGAATGATACTTGAATGTTGAATAAGCCTCACCAGAAACAATGTTACAGCAATGTTGCAGCAGCTTCACGATCACCTGATTCAACATCCTGCAACTTCTTAAAGGACTCAGTGTATTTGCCTTCACCCCCGTCCAACTCCCTTCCTGCCACACTATCTGAATGACCTGAGACAGACTATCACACTTACCAACCCTCCAGCATTGTGTGGTAGGGTTTCACAAATGGAGGTCCTCTCCCCCCCCCCACCCCAAAAGGGTCCGTGAAATCCTTCAGTGGTGGGTTCTTTAAAATAAAAGCTGCCAGAGCAGCGTCATAGGATGCTGCTCTGCTGCCATTGTGGGGACCAGCCTCCTCCGTTGCTAAATTATAAAAGTCTAGCAGAGCAGCACACACGATCCCTGTCGGGGTAATGCCGCCAGGTAAGTACTTACCACTCCATGCTCCTGTGTCCAGCTCCCCAGCCTCACATCTTCACGTCTCCTGTCTCTGTCTCCTTCCTCCTGTGGCAGGAGACTGGTTACAGGGGGATGAAGATGCCCTTTTCCCCCTGTCTCCTAACCCTTGTGGTCTCTCTCTGCCAGTCGTAGGAAGCAGAAACAAGCCACATCTGGCAGAAGTTTCCCCTCGCTCCCTGTCTCCTGCCTCGTGTGGTAAGTCTCTGGAAGTCAAAGGGAGCAAGAGACAGGGCACAGGGGGAAGAAGTTGTGGTTTGCCCCCTTGACTCCTGTCCCCTACAGTCTGTCTCTGGCTGTTGCAGGAGAGCAGGGGACAGGCCACAAGGTACAGACTATCCAGCTTAAGTATTTGTAAGTGTGTAATGTCTGTGTATTTCCAGGTTCCCATTTGGACTACTTCAGATTTGGTGTCCTATGTCAGATCAACCTTGGATGTATTTTTTTTAATAAAATGGTTAAAAAAGGTTGCTATCGGGAAGTGTTTATTTAAATAAAGTTTTTTGTACAATTTTTGTCTGTTTTTTTTTTTGCCATTTTACTCCAGTGCTAGTAATGAAGGTGTCTGACAGATACCTCTTCATTACTATCACTCGGGCTTAGTGGCAGCCAGTGGTGGTTTTCATTGCTCAAGACTGACACTAACCCCATGTCAGTATAACCCCAGTAACCAACACACCAGAGGTATTGGGAAAAGCCTGTTTACCATCAGAAGCCAACCGTTTAATGTGATTTTCCACTTCTGGGGTGGCTGCGGGCTGCAATTTTCTGAGTGAAAAGGTACCAGTATTAATGGACCTTTCTATTCTGATAGTATCAGGCTGCAGCTGACGGTTTTACCTTGGCTGGTTATGGAAAATGGAAGGGACCCCACAACATTTTTTTTCCCAAAAATGTATTTATTTATTGAGAATCTAAACATGGTCATCCACTGTAATGATTACTGTAATGATTACATTTTAGGAGTCTAAATAAATAAATATTTTTTGAAAAAAGTAAAATACATGGGGTCCCGCCATTTTCCATAAAACGTAATAAGGCTGTGCACATCTAAAACATACTTCAAAAAACGCAAGCATAGGTGCACACTGAAAAGGCAACGGCATACATCTAACACAAATATCAGTGGCACACTAAAGACTAAGTAAAACCTCAAGGTATATAGGAATATTGGAAATGCATTACTGCTAAGGAAAATATGAAAAACCTGGGACTCTTAGTTTACAGTATTTGATCAAAGATTGTATTAAGCTCACCTCCCAAAACGTCAAGGGGATCCCAGAGCAGGTGAGTCCCTACACTAAACATGTTACCTCACTAGGCGTCAATCCAGACTGCAACTTCAGGGAATGGTAGGAACTAGCAATTGGATTATCCTGCACTGGTTTAAAAGAGGCAGCTGAGTGCAGCAAGCCAATGAGATTGCCATTTCTGAAATAGACTACAAAACGTAATAAGGCTGTGCACATCTAAAACATACTTCAAAAAACGCAAGCATAGGTGCACACTGAAAAGGCAACGGCATACATCTAACACAAATATCAGTGGCACACTAAAGACTAAGTAAAACCTCAAGGTATATAGGAATATTGGAAATGCATTACTGCTAAGGATAATATGAAAAACCTGGGACTCTTGCTTTGCGTATTTGTCAAAGATTGTATTAAGCCTCACCTCCCAAACGTCAAGGGATCCCAGAGCAGGTGAGTCCCTACACTAAACATGTTACCTCACTAGGCGTCAATCCAGACTGTAACTTCAGGGAATGGTAGGAACTAGCAATTGGATTATCCTGCACATGGTTTAAAAGAGGCAGCTGAGTGCAGCAAGCCAATGAGATTGCCATTTCTCAAATAGACTACAAAACGTAATAAGGCTGTGCACATCTAAAACATACTTCAAAAAACATAAGCATAGGTGCACACTGAAAAGGCAACGGCATACATCTAACACAAATATCAGTGGCACACTAAAGACTAAGTAAAACTTCAAGGTATATAGGAATATTGGAAATGCATTACTGCTGATATTTGTGTTAGATGTATGCCGTTGCCTTTTCAGTGTGCACCTATGCTTGCGTTTTTTTGAAGTATGTTTTAGATGTGCACAGCCTTATTACGTTTTGTAGTGTGTTTGAGAAGTGGCAATCTCATTGGCTTGCTGCACTCAGCTGCCTCTTTTAAACCAGTGCAGGATAATCCAATTGCTAGTTCCTACCATTCCCTGAAGTTGCAGTCTGGATTGACGCCTAGTGAGGTAACATGTTTAGTGTAGGGACTCACCTGCTCTGGGATCCCCTTGACGTTTTGGGAGGTGAGCTTAATACAATCTTTGATCAAATACTGTAAACTAAGAGTCCCAGGTTTTTCATATTTTCCTTAGCAGTAATGCATTTCCAATATTCCTATATACCTTGAAGTTTTACTTAGTCTTTAGTGTGCCACTGATATTTGTGTTAGAGGTCCGCCATTTTCCATAGCCAGCCAAGGTAAAAACGACAACTGCAGCCAGATATTATCAGAATGTGAAGTTCCATGAATACTGGTCCCATTCCATTTTAAAAATACTAGCCTACACCCACCCCATATGTGGACCATCACAATAGAGAGTCCACTTCTGACAATTACCCGTCTCTTTCTGGTACCCATGGTGTGTTGGGTACTGGGATAATGGTGATACAGAGTTAGTTTCAGCCTTGGGGTGTCAAAAACCACCACGACTGACACCAAGCTCGAGGAATAGTAAAGGAGAGGTATCTGTCAGATGCCTCCATTACTAGCAATAGTATTAAATGGGAGGGGAACAAGCACAGAAAAATTATATAAATAAATACCCAACAACAGCCCTCATTGACCATTTTATCAACAGAATGTATCCAATGCTTGTCCGACATAGTCCGATGAGTCTGACATAGTCCAAAGGGGAAACCTGTATAAAATTAAAAACACTACAAAAAAATTGACAGTACTAAACTCCATCTCCAAAATGACCTGAAGATCATGCCTGCAGGTGATCTTCTGGGGGTGCAGGGTATGGAGTTCAACGTGCCCAATAGGGTGCAGAGGGGTACCGACCACAGCTGCAGCAAAATCTCCAGGGGAATGGTCCTCTGCCCTCCAAGGAGATTGTGTCTGTAAGCTGTCCTCTGTACCCCCCTCTCCAAGCCCTTCCCACCATTATGTCATGCATCTTAATGCTAACACAAAATATAACCCCCACCTATCACCTCATAAATGCTCCACCACCTCCACCTCCACCAGGAAAGCTGGGTGATGGCAAACCCCCACAATTAGCTTTTTTCCAGAGCTGTTACACAGTTGGCTGTAACAGGTGTGACAATTTATGAAGGGGCGTGGGTTTGTATGAAGAGCGTGTGTCCTATGAAGATTTTCAGTCTGGTGCGCTTTATGCGCCTCAGTCCATAATATCCCTGATGGCCACCTTCAAAAGTTGGCAAGTATGCACCCAACATGTTGAACATAAGATGGTTTAGACAGCTCCAACCCTTTTTGATGATGCATGGAAGTCCGCTTAAGTAGCAGCAAAAGTCATAGATTTATAGTTGTGTTCCAGCACCACCAAGATAGATATATAAAAACATGCTAAATTTATTAAATGATATATTTAAAAGCATGCACAAAAATAATAGCATAAAGAGATGACAGCCATCATGACATGTGAGCAAAAAATACGCTGATGCGTTTCGGGCGGATAGATGGTGCCCTTACTCATAGCGATCAGATAGTAAGGGCACCATCTATCCACCCGAAATGTGTCAGCATATTTTTTGCTCACATGTCATGATGGCTGTCATCTCTTTATGCTACTATTTTTGTGCATGCTTTTAAACACATACTTTAATAAATTTTGTATGTTTTTATATATCTATTGTGGTGGTGCTGGAACACAACTATAATTCCAATGGAGACAACATGTCACTGATTCAATGGAGTCCATATTTGAGGATATGCTGGCACAGATCTGGAAAGCAATGAAATATCGCCTAGACATCCATCATGTCACATATGGAAATGTTTTTGAACATTTATAGTTAATAGATACAATTTGGATAGTGTTTCTTTTCACGTTAGTAAATTTGTGTTACGTTTTCTGGTTATGAATACTGAGGCTATAATATTGCACATTTCTAATTACCCTACACTTATGTCAATTTGCTGGAGTCAGCACAGTATAGTAAACATCAGACTACCGCTTCCACCATGGATATTGTGAGTTATGGAAACATTATTTACCAGGTCTACTGCCAAGATCAAGACCAAAGCCAGGATGTCAGAGGTTAATGGGGTTATCCACTTTATAATGTCTTTACAATGTTTTTTACTATTATTTAATTATTTATATTTGCCAAATGCCAGAATAATGAGAGAGGGAGAATGTTTAAGACATTCTTATTACGTTCTGCAAAGTCAAAAGTTTACATACATTTCCTTAGTATTTGGTAGCATTGCCCTTAAACTGTATGACTTGGTTCAAATGTTTTGGATATCCTATCACAAGCTTCTCACAATAGTTGGTAGGAATCTTGGCCCCTTCCTCCTGACAGAATTGTTGTAACTGAGCCATGTTTGTAGGTGGCTTTGCTCACACCTTTCTTTTCAGCTTTGCCAATAAGTTTTCAATAGGATTGAGATCAGGGCTTGTGGTTGCCACTCCAAAACATTGAGTTGGTTGAACCACTTTGTAACCAGTTTGGCAGCATGCTTCAGGTCATTGCACATTTAGAAGACCCTTTTCTGCCCAAGCTTTAACTTCCTGGCTAATGTCTTGAGATGTTGCTTCAGTATTGCCACATCATCTTCTTTCCTCATGATGCCATATATTTTGTGAAGTGCACCAGTCTCTTCTGCAGAAAAACAACCCACAACATGATGCTGCCACCCCCATGTTTCACAGTTGGGATGGTGTTCTTATGTTTCCAAGCTTCTCCCTTTTTTCCTTTAAATGTAACGATGGTCATTATGGAAAAACTTCAACTTTAGTTTTGTCAGATTATAGGACATGTCTCCAAAAATGTAGGTCCTTGTTCCTGTGCACGTTTGCAATCATTAATCTGGCTTTTACATGTTTCTTTTAGAGCAATGGCTTCTTCTTTTCAGAGTGGCCTTTCAGCCCATGTTGATACAGTACTTGTTTCACTGTGGATAATGACATAATCTTACTATCTTCCATCAGCATTTTCACAAGGTCTTTTGCTTTTGTTCTTGAGTTGATATATACATATTGGACGGAGGTACGTTCATCTCTAAGACACAGAACCCGTCTCCTTCCTGAGCGGTATTATGGCTGGATATTTTCATTTTGTTTGTACTTGCATATAATTGTTTGTACAGATGAACGAGGCACCTTCAGGTATCTGGAATTTGATGATCCACACTTGTGCAAGTTCACAATCCTCTTCCTGATATCTTGACTGGTGTGACAGGTGTGTCTCTAATTAATAATTTAAGACATAACATTATATGGGCTGCCCCAAATTGTTTAAAGGCGTAGTATTCCTAGTGTATGAAAACATTTGACTTTGCAGAAAGTTATAAAAATGCCTTAAAAGATCTCTCTCTCATTATTCTGGCATTTGGGAAATATAAATAACTTTGGTTATCCTAATTGACCTAAAACCGTTAAGGTTTATTCTAATTTCATGTAAGATAGTGAGAAAAATAGGTATATGTGTTTTTTTTTATATAATGTATGTAAACTTCTGGTTTCAACTGTATATAGACAAAATAGTCATGTGACCAGCACATATACCCATGTAACAGTAAATTATTGAGCAGCAGAACTCCAGCAGCATTTGATCATGTCTGTCAGTGTCTGTCGAGAAAGCGCCGCACATTGTTTCTCTTTCTCATATTTCAGCTTTTTTGGTAAACACAGTGAAGAAGTTGTTAGAATAACTATATTAATAAAAATTATACCACCATTATTCCCATTAAACTACCCCATTGATGTCATGTAACTGCTGTTAACTGACTGCCAGGAGGTCACATGCCTGATGCTACATTAATTCCATAAAATTGCATCATGGAAACCATTACCATGGACAGGAATGTGGGCTGTACCATTTTCCTCTGGATAGATCCTTACAATGTTGGTATAAAAGAGGTACAGGAACAGAATTTTTTTTAGAATATTATATGATTTCCTATGACATACATAATAAATAAAAACAATATGAAGTGGTGCACCCCTTTAATATAACCAATTATTCCTGACACTGTGCAGCTGACTGGACACATTTAATCTGTAATCATTGCAGGTGCAGATAACAAATACAGATAATAGTGCAAAACAGGAATGTGTATTCTAACTTGTTTCACAAGGTGTTAACCCTTGCTCCCTGGCTCCTTAGGCTATGTCTACACAGCAGCATTAAAATTCTGTCCAAAATCTGATGCCATTTTAACATCGCCGCACCGCCATTTTTGGCACGGATTTGCACTAAAAACCGTGGTTGGTTTCGGATTTCCTGTCATTCCAGTACATTGACTATATGGGTATCCGACAGGAATCCAGCGGAAGATAAAGCATGTTTTAAAATCCGCCGGAATCCAACGGATTTCAAAACCGACTGTAGACTACAGCACAGATTTTCTGTTACCATCTATGGGGCATTGTTCACAGTCGGATTTTTGGCAGATTCTAAAAACTGAATTAAGCGAAAATTCCACCAAAAGACAGTGCTGTGTAGACATAGCTTTACTGTATTTCCTTTTTGTTGGGTTAAGCATTTCTACATGGGATGAGAAATATAGCAAAAGCTAGTATGTGCCATGAATGCCAGTCAAAGTGCAGCTGGCAAGGGGTTAAGTCACTTTCTCAACACAGTCTTTGGAGAACAAGCAGTTTGACGTCAGGGAACTGCTTACAGAGCATAAAGACAAAGCCTAGTGATTGAAATCAGCTGCTCATATATACAGCTGGTAGCTCCGGGCTAGAGTAATCATTGTGTAGTTCATGTAGTCTGCTCAGTGACATAAATTCAGTATCAGATCCCATTTTTAAAAATC
>JAODAL010014853.1:0-85955 GCA_025379985.1 Phyllomedusa bahiana | reverse complement strand
TTTTTTCTCTATGTCTGAGGAATTTTGCTATAATTCTGGATTCTTAAACACCCACTATATATATGGTATGGTCAACACACCTTTACAGGACTTCATCTGGCTGCCAGTGCATCAGCTTTGGGTATCAGATAATCTCAACCTGTAGTTGAGTCTTTTATCTTGGTGCCACACAAAAGCCTGTGTGATTAATTTGAACTTTCTTTGAACTGTTGGAACCCTCAAGAAATCCTCTTGAACAGTGCACACATATCTACAGTACAGTGTCAAGTGAAAATAATTTAGTAGTTTTGGCTTTTTACTCCATTCTCTATTTTATTTTCTGTAGCTAATGAAAAACTGGGAGCATTTGCATGAACATTTCGGAAACAGAGAGAATTTGAAAGAAAATCAAGACTTTAAATTATATATTTCCAAATGTAGTCCATCTTAGAATGGTGTCAGCTACTAAATAATGTAATTATAACTCACCGATCTCCTGCCATTCCATGCTGATGATTTCCGGTCCCACCTGCCTCTAAACTTCCAGGTCCCTCTCAACATTGAAGGCGGACTGCTGCAGTCAAAAAATTGATAGAGGCTGCTCACTACTGGGCCAGTGATTGGCTGCAGTAGTCGCATGTCCATGTGGAGAGGCACCATGAGGTACATCCTTTTACATACTGAATGTTTGGTTTTATCTGAGAGTTAGGTTGCCCATAGCTTGCCCATAGCACTTTAAGTTCAGGGATGCTAATCCCTATGTTCAGCCTGCTCTTCCTAGGCATTTCTTGCAGGGTCATACCAATCAGTTCGTGTTAGTAGGCCTTGCACCTCCGAAGAAACGTTAGAGTAACTTGAGTGTCTTTAACTACTCATTACAAATCACATTTCCGTTGCACCTTCACTGTATAAATGAGCAAGGTTTCTTCTTTGACCCCACACTTTTTATAGGGACTATCCTTTGGCTAGTGCTGCTACTCATGATCAGTCCACTCACTTCCAGGACTAGTTACACACGTAGATCAATATACAGGTCACACTGATTTACTCTGCCAGAACCATACACAGGACTTCTGGAGGCCCATAGACTTAAAGGGGTTGTCTCGCTACAAAGAATAGCTTTCAACATGTAGGGGACACTAAATGAAGACGTTTTCCAAATATATTGCTTTGTTAATTTTTTTTGTTAAGGAGCTACAAGTGATTTTATCACCTTCTGAGGGCTTTCTAGTTTCCCTAGTGACCGACCTGTGTACTCCTTCTCCCCTGCTGTTTGTTCTATCTTATAGCAGGGAGTGAATTCATCACACAGGTCCCGGCAGGCAGTGAGAGCTTGTGTGTTATCTGATCTTTTAGACCGTAATTACTACTGTTTAGTTTAACTCAGAAGCTTCCCTGGTCTTAACAGCATGAGATTTATCTAATTAGCAGAAGTCTGAATACACGGGGCTCATATGCTAATTACAGACAGCTTGACCAGAAAGTGACAGAGCAGAGCAGCATTATATCATTCATGCATCCTATGAAACTTTGAGATGAGACAACCCCTTTAAGTCTTTGCGTACACAGAACGTACACATTCTTTCACAGAGCTAGTTACCTGTAGGGACAAGGCCTACTCACAACACAGCAGGATGCCTTCCCCAACAACTGATTTATCACTTTGGCACCCCTTAAACTTGGGATTCCAGACAGGCAACCTACCTTAGTGGGGAAACCTTTGGTTTCTCACAGCCCACAGTAGGTTATTCAGGCATCTTACATGGTTCTGGTGCCAAAAGCCTGTACTACATAGTCTAGCTGTAAACCCCTCTTACTAGTGTTTAGACATCACTATGTCCTCTCTAATCATCAGTATCAATCTCTTCCTAAGCCTTTGTTAATGCTGGCAATCAAGTAACTTATTTTCCCTGCTGCCCAGCAACTCTGCCAGGATATAGTGGTGCCGCAGCGTGCCATGGTTTGTCATTCCACTTCCTCAACTCCGAAGGTGTTCAGACAGTGTATGGGGCACAACAAAAACACAGTATACATCTTACAGCATACACACATTTATTTAACATACAATAAAATGTCCTTAAACAGTCCTCTGAAAGCAGGCATATCAATAGTCTTTTACGTAAGGGTTAGAAATGTTTGCTGCCCCTTATATGCATAGTAGAGTTGTGGGTCAATAGGGATTTTTTTCCCCTTTTTCACACACTCATCTTCTCATATCTCAACTTCCTTTTGGTCAAGACTGCATAGCAACTGCTTGACTTCCTGTCTAGGTAACTACGACCTCCAAACCACATGTAATTAAATAGTCAAAAGAAACTCTGTTTACTATTACGCTATGTCTACACAACTTAGTTAATATCCTGTCGGAAATCCAACTTTTTTAACTATCGGCTGGTGGTTTAGAGCTCTTCAGTAAAATCTCCATGCTGTGTAGACTACAGCACGAATTTTCTATTGAGGTCTACACTGCGAGCGCAAGGTATAGATGGATTTTTGGTGGAGGTAGAGCAGACTATATAAGGCTGTGTTATATGGGGGGAGCACAGGCTATAAGACTGTATTACATGAGGGGAGAGTGAATCTAGCAGTTAGATACTCAGTAATTGCCCAGATCCTTTACATGGAACTATCACTGGAGAGCCATCACATAGAGAGGAGCTGAGACAGCCTTCATTATACAGACACATGGCCATCTCAGGTAGCTCGTTTCTCACAGCTCAGAGGGGAGTAAACACAGACTGTGCAGGCAGCCAATCACAGCGCAGGACGCATTTCTCATCTGGGGGCATGATCCCAATCTTCTCCTACCTTTATCTGATTGCTAGGTGTTAGTTCAGCTTTCCTGTAAATGGCCACTGTGTTAAGTAGGGGAGTTTACTGCTTTTACCAATGTTACTGTTTCCAACAACTGCATCTCTTCACTGTGTGTAATCCCTTCACTACTGTCTTCCTTCCTTATCAGACAATCTAATTAACACTTTCCTGCTGATGCTAATTGCTGTCTTTTCTGCAGAACATTGCTGTGCACTATCTGCTCCCAAGAGCTGCAGAACGTTGCTTATCTGACTCTGCTTTAAACGGATTTTTTTTTTCTCAACTTCACTTTATTTAAACTGTGATGTTCCACTGCTCTACAGGACCTGAGGAAATTCTGTTTAGAGAGAAACGCGTAGTCCATATTCTTTTTATCTCCTGTTATGCCCTAATTAAACATCTGTTTTTTTTAATAAGTAGTCTTAGCGCCTTATATACCTCATTTTATAGCTGCCTTTTAGCACTAATATATTTCCCATAAAAATGTTTTAGGGTAGTTGGTGACAGAGCTAAAACTTGCGGTTTATTATTAAAATTATTATTATTAATTTTAATGAATTGTTATTTTGCGTATATATTTTTTAAATTCTTTTTATTTTACATGTTGTGCCCCTATAGGGTCAGAAAAAGGCCTTCGGGGGGGCATTTTTATGTTACTTTTTTTTCTGATTTTCCCTGTAAGTGGGGCCGATATATTAGCCCCAGATATAGGTGAAATATATCTATTATATTGACTGTAGGGCTGATCTGGGTCTGATAAAACCCAGCAGCTCTTGCAGTTACCGATCCCCAGGCCTGGAAGCAGGTAGTCGACAGGCTTCTTGCCTTCTGCGCATATATCAAGAAGGCAGGGATGGTAATAAACCATTCCATTCTTCTCAATGGAATTTCCGACGAGGAACCAACGCTGATTCACCCTTGACATTTCCTGCCCTGAATTACACCTTATGGACATACCCATGAAGTTGAAGGGCAGTCGGCAAGGAATTAAAGGGGTTGTCTAACTACAAGGATTGATCTTTATGTTAAAGATCTTGCAAAAACAAGTCCCTTTGTAATATATGTCCATTAACAGTGTCCTACCTATTCTTAGATATCCCCTCTTGTATGGGTTGCATCAGCTCCTCAGGTCGCTATAGCTGCTGACCTGTTCGGTCTTTCCTGATAGGCTGCCAGCGCTGGTTGCTATAGATACATACCTGGTGTCCTCAGCATCTCGTCACTGTAGGACAGTAGAAGCCAGTAGCAGCCAGTTAACATGCTTCTGAATTTAAAAATGAAACAAGAAAACAGATTGAGGTAAGATGAATCAATGTAGTGAGACAACCCAGTTAAATATGTTTAAGATTTAAATAACTTTTAGGAGCAAAGTGTCTCTAATAAGAAATTAAACTCAAGAACAAGCGAACACAATCTGAAATAAGGTGGTGGAAAGACCATAAGCAATGCCAGGAAATAACATTAAAGAGTGGTACTTGCAACCAACTTCTAGCGGATGTGGTTGGAAAATCAACAGTAAGTAAATGTGAACCTGCCTGGGATAAACATGTATCTATCCTAAGATAAAATTACAAAGGGCAGTCAGCTAGATGGGCCATGTGCTCTTTTTTTTGTTGTCAATCTTCAATGTTTGTAAAGGCTATTCCCAGGTTTCAGTTGTATATGGACCAGCAGGCATTTTGTATACACTTGTGACCCTTTGGACTTAGAAAGTCTACTTAAGACATCTGGTGGCTGCTGCCCTCCCACTTGTTTATTCTTCTTTGAACTTCCAGGTCTGAACTTTTGTTCTACCACTCTGCCTGGACTGGATATAGACACTTCTCTCTCTCGCCAGCCTGAACTCCACTCTCCCAGACTTTAAGCTGGTTAGGTCAGATAAACTGACCTCCTCAAAAAGATGACCTTCTCAAAAACACCTTACCTTAGAAACAAATGTATTTACAATGATTTGAGTGTTTGTAAGGCCAGTCAAGTTACTTTTGCCAAAAAGAAATTGTCTGCATTCATTAACTGAATAACAAGAGAGGCCTGACATTACCTTATAAAATACAGGACAAGTAAAAATATTTTAAGTGCAGAGTTATGTTATCAAACAATAGCCTTCTGCATCGAAACAGGCATCATCCGATTATTGTACAGAGATCCCAACTTTTGACGTTATACTGTGTGATATGGGCAATTTCTTTTCTTTTGATCTATTCACTGTGAATTGAAACATAGCTTTGAAAGCTCAAAACATGACTGAAATTAGTGGGCCACCCTTTAATGTTAACTAATGTGCTAAATTTTGCTGTTTGCAGTAGCACGTTTTTCGAGTAATAAAGCAGGATTCCAATCAAAGGACCCGCCCAACAACTTAAAATAGGGCATTTTACAGGATGATGTCTGAAGCAGATGTCTGGCATAGACACCCCAATGGGAGGAATTCTGTTCTTTATAATTTGAAGACCTGTAACATCAGACATAGATCATGGACAGGCGCATTGATGATTCTAGAAAAAAATAATCCTGCATGGAGGGTGAAATGGGATAATTGATGAACTAAGCAATTGCAGAGTGTACAATAACTCACTAGTGGTCTTAGACAAATTTGTATATCTGTTTCAGTAATATATAGATATTTTATTATTATGTAGAATTGAATTTCTTGTGTAGCATAATGATGACATTGCACTTAAAAATGGGGTACTGGTGCTTTAAAGGGGTTGTGCCACCACTGATATTTATCACCTTTCCACAGGAAAGGTGATGAATGTCTGATCGCTGGAGGTCCCACCTCTAGAATCCTTACTAAGCACTAAATTGGGGGCCCCAAGACTTCCATCCTTTCCTGTTGTGCTCATCAGTGTTTTTGAACACAGCAGTGGTTGAACATGTGCACTGCTGCTCTGTTCAAAGTCAATGGGACCTGCAGACATAGCTGGATACACCATTTTAGCGATTGGTGGGGTTCAAATGGTGGGACGCCCAGCGATCTTACATTTATCACCTTTCCTGTTGATTGGTGATAAATGTCAATGTTAGCACAACTCCTGTAATGGTCAATAGCCCTTACAGCCTGCAGCCAATCAGAATTATGCCAGGGGACCTGGGTAGAAGAAGAGAGGGGTTGCAGGCATATAAGGGATCTGCCATATTTAGGCAGCTCACTTGGAGGATTACAGATAATGTTAGATATTGCAGTAATGCTAGCATAAGGGGGTTCATCTGAATACTAGTTGGCAGTGGAGAAGAGGCACAAAGAGGCAAACTACACTAGGTATTAAGGGAAAAGAAAATGCTTACAGAACTAGGACAAGAAGTAGAAAAAATGGCTGTGTCCACACGTCAAAGGACAAATACTCATCGGATTCTGAATCCTTCAATAGCTTAGTCTGACGAATATTTGAACAGTATTTTACACAAAAAAACAATGATTTTTAACTCTGTTTTCTTTTTTGCCACAGATTTAGGATTCAGTTTTTCAATTGTTTTTGCATCATATAGCACAATTGAGTGTCCATTCAAAATCTGCACACAGAGCTTTCTGGTCGGCTTTCAAGCAGTCCCATTGACTTCAATAGTAACAGCAGTAAACAGCAGTTTTGAAATCCAGCCTCAGAAAATCCAAGCCGTTTAGATCACAGCTCGGATTTTCTGTTGAGGTCTATGTGGATGATTTTACAGTTGTTTTTTGACGGGTTTTGAAAATGCGATTCGGCGTAAAAAAACGACTATAAATCTTTACCATGTAAGATGGACTCTGAGAGAGCAAGAGAGACAGACAGAATGAGAAAAAGAGGACTGAGAGGGAAACTGTCAGAAAGAAAGGACAGATGCTTAGAGCCCTACACAGCCAGTCGCCAGGTCCAGCCAGTCTCCAGGTCTTGTTTGCAAGAACTCTATTGCTTCTGGGCCTGGAAGATCTGAAAGAGAATTGCAGTGAATCATTCTAGGATGGCTGTGTGTAGTCTACAGGAACATAAATGAGGGGAAGAATGCTAAGAGACCCCGTGTTTCTTTATTGGGAATATTCCAGCACTGTGCAGATGGCAGGGTAGGCCCCACATTTCTGTCCTGAGTAAGTGAAAAATTAGAGAATTGGTGTAAGGAAAATGAGCCTCTGGGGTCAACAGTTTAAATCTGGTTTGCTTCATTTGCACAATATGCAAATATTGGGCGACATATATGTATGATGCCAATTTTCCTGCGCATAAGAGTAGTGTAGAATTTGGAGGTTGTTCTTGGCTCTTTGGTTACCATTCAAATACTCCATCTCTTTAATTTGTCATCAGTTTTCCTCTTGTTGCCACATTCAGGGAGGCTGGTTGCAGAAATTTAAACTTCTAAAAATATGTGCAACTATAGTAACAGGAACATCAAGCTGTTTGAGTTTTTTTTTTATTTATATCTGTTATCTTTAACATTTTTTGTATAATTTTATTTTTAATCTCCTGAGACAACTCTCTCTTTTGCTTCCTTTGTTTCATGTTTGTTAGGAATCATACTCTAGTTTCTATCCTCCATCTTGTATCTGCCTTCCATTTTGTGTATTCACTTATATAAAGGGATATTAGCCTACAATATTAGAAGTGTAAAGATGAGAGATATCTCCTATGATACTTGGAATGTGCAGACATTGCAAATTCTTTCTTATCTATGAGGGGCCTGTAGAGAAACAAAGAAAGAAGTTTCCAGTTTTTTAATATCTCATGTGGGCCCCTTAAGAAAACACATAAATGTCTAATAAAATACTCACTGTGGCGCCGGGAAGACAATGTCTATTTTTTATGAAAAGACGTAGTATAGTTTAATCTGGTCTACTATTTTTAAGATAAGACTAATTGGCATACTTCATAAATTTATGTTCTTCCCTTATACTTTGAAATGACACTAATTGAAAACTACTAATTTATGATCTTTGGGCATGAAGCCAGAAAAAGGTTTATAACTCAATGCATTGGAAATAAACGGCAGATTTCATTCAAGACATCCACTGTGTGTATGTATGTTTGTTCCATTCAGGCCTGAATATACACCAATTTGGAGCTCATACAACATACAGTACACGGGAACCATTGAATGTCCCTATCAACCCCGGCGCCCAACGTGGGGCTAAAAGGAAAGGAAGATGACCTGCTGACCACCCGGACCCAGAGTTGGACTACGGGAGCTCGTGGAACCACAGATCTACAACAAGTCAGCGCTGACAGGTAAGAGCCTTTATTCTTACCAACTGATCTGTGCTTCTAAGTGCTTTTGTTTTCCCGCCCGAGTGTAAAGAAAAGCTCTGTCTCCTTTATTGAAACTTGAGCTTATTGAAAGAACCTGATAAAGGTATGTTTTTATGAGTGTGCTGTTGATATGTTGCTAAATGGATATTTGGGCTGTAGTTTAGTTTTCCCCTTTGGTTTTTCCCCCTGTATATTGTGTTCCTCATTTGGATTTTGCAGAAATTGACTAGTCACCTAAACCAGGGAAGTAGGGAACCCTGGAACCCCCTAACTGATCTTTAAAAAGTTTCTTTCTTGATAAGACACAGTGTTTTAGAACATTGAGGAAGTCTTAAAGGGAAAATAGAGAGAACAAGTATAAGACAGAAGGAAGGGGGGGGGGTTTTTAAGCATACGGCTGCTTAACCGCGTACTGCAGAAATTCTGAATATGGGAAACACCAGGCGAACAGGCCACCATTTGGGTTTAAAAGCCCGAGAGAAAAAAACATAGGTCAGGACAGAAAGCTTTTGCAAATGGTTGCAGTAAATTGTTACAAAAAGAAGATGTGGTAATACGGATTGCTGGATGTAATCATTGGGAAGACTTTGCCTCCCAATATGGGGGCTGGGTTAAAGATCACAAGCTTAGTGACATGTTGGGTGAGGTAAGTAAAGAGATTAAAAGAGAGGGTTACAGAACTAAAGAACATAAAGGGGTTATATATTATGTTTCTCCTGAAAAAAATCCATCTCCCTATGCAGGGAATATTTCCCGTCCGCCCCAAAGTAACCCTGGAGGCTGGACTTGTACAAGATTTGGCCAGCAAAATCCTGATTAGCGAGAGAATTGTTTTATTGTGGCGCTCCCCGTCCCAGATCACAACCAGGGATATTTACTGTAATTACTAAAACTGTGTTTATTCTGGGGTAGCTGCTCCCAGCCCACACGTGAGGAAGGGACAAGTGAGAGTGCTGCCCCAGGCGAAAATTAGTACAACCCCCTAACGCTCTGTACTCAGACAGGGTGGTGTACAAAACCAGATTTTCCCGCAGATTATAAGCCCTGGTCCCCCTCGAACAAACAAGTCTTATCTCACAATTGCCAGACCCTGTCACCAGACCAATGCTTTTTACCGCCATATGGTGTCAGATTCAGGCCCACTTAAATGCAGCCTGGTGTGATCTGGCCCCCCTTTAAGCACTAAAAGCTGGGGAAGCTATGGGTAGTGATAATGGATGCAGTTAAAAAATTGAAAATGAACCTGACAACTGCAGCAGAGCAGAAAAACTGTCCAGAGTGGTAGGGATCTCTGCACAGGGCTCAGAGATTGGGCTAGGGAGAAACTGAAGGAACATACATAGCCTCTCTGATCTGACCCAAAAAGGAGAGTCTGTTGAACAGTTTTATGTAGGTGCAGCAAAGATGGACTGATTTGGGATATAATGACATGGGGAATGATATTGCTGATACTCTTATGGTTACAGCTTTTGTTGAGGGACTTAAACAGCCCCTGCAGTCTAGACTGAAAGCCTGCAAGCCAGAGTGGCGGCATAGTGATTCCCCTGCACTGTTACAAGCTGGCAAAGGCCTTGAGTTAGATCTCAGGTCTAAAAAAGGAAAAAGAAAGTGCTGCTTGCCTCCTTTGGGCAAAGACTTGGTCAGGGAAATTATAACAGAGGGGGGGGCAAACCAAAACACAATTTAAAAAGTCCTTTTTGCAGAAAACCCGGGCTTTTTAAAAGAGAAATTGCAGATCTTTTCTGGCTGCAAACCCCCCTGCTCAGACCACTGATCAAGGTGCCGACGCCCCTCAATGAGGAGCTGGCAAACCTGTACCAGTCCTCCCTGTAAAAGCTTCAGAAGAAGGTGTGGCAATATACATGAATGGGGAGGTGATGGGAAAAGAAATTACTTTCCTAGTGGATACATGGAAGCCATATCAGTCATTCAGGGATGCCACATACCTTCTGATGTGAGGATGAGCAATCACAATCCTGTGTAGGACTAGGGGAAAAAGAATAACTTTACATGAAACAGCACCGCTTAATTTAAAGTTCAAAGACAAAATGTTGTCACTAAATTGCTTGTCAGTGATGTTTATACCACTTTCTCTTGTTGGTACTGATGTGTTTACAAATGCTTGTGCCAGTATTAAATTGAACCTAGCGGTGAAGTAAAGGTAGAAACATCAGCTATACCACTGATAAATTTTGCATGCTGGCTGCTTTGTTGTCTGAACCACTTCTTGTTTTTGTGTTAACAGAGGAGGAATTTCCATTCCTACTTTCCCAGGTCCCCTGAAAAGTTGTGGGCCGGGGTCAAAAACAGATATTGGTAGGCTGCAAGTAGCTCCCCGAATGGTACATTTAAAACCAGGTTGTACTCCTCCTAGGATCAGACAACATCCTCTCAGTATACCACAAGAGGATGCTATTGGTCAGCAAATTGATGAGTTATTTAAACTCAATGCCATAAAGGAAACAACATCCCCATCTAAAACTCCATTGTTTCCAATCAAGAAGAAAACGCCAAAGGGTACACCTGATACCTATCGTTTGGTTCATGATTTAAGGGAAATCAATAAGGTCACTGTATTGGACACACCCCTGGTCGCCAATCCAAACACAATTTTGGCGCAGGTGCCTCCAACAGCTGCCTACTTTAGTCTTACTGATTTGGCTAATGCCTTTTTCAGTGTTCCATTGCACCCTGACTAACAATATTTGTTTGCATTCACATTCAAAAATAGGCAGTTTAAATGGACAGTTTTGCCACAAGGGGCGCAAAACTCCCCTAGCATGTACACACAAAGCATTTGCAGTCATCCTGCAATCATGGGATCAAACCCCTAGGTGTCGTTTCTTCTGCAGTATTTCGATGATTTATTGCTGTGTGCAGACACTTTGCCAATCTGCCAAACAGCAAAAAAATCAGTCTGCTTACATTTCTAGCGGACAGTGGCTGCAAGGCCTCACGGAGAAATTTTCAATTTTGCAAAACAAAGGTTTTGTTCTTGGGTCACTGTCTGTCACAGGGTGCAAAAACATTTGACTGAGGAAAGGAAAACGGCTTATACAAGCTTTGCCTGTCCCAAACACACTACAGAAATGGGGAAATTTCCTTGGCCTAGTCTCATACTGTAGGCCTTGGCTTAGGTCTGCTTCCATTTTAATGGAAACGGGTTTTTATGCCTGTCTTTCTACTGTTCCTTTTTCTCTTTCCCCACAGGCTATTGACAACTTCCACTCTTTGAAGCTTGCCATCCTCTCCTCTCCAGCCATTGTAACACCAAACTACTCTTTGCCCTTTTCTCTCTTCTGCACTGAGACTTTGGGTCATGCAACAGGTGTTCTCACACAACAACACGGTGGGAGGCCCTGACTTTGGGATACTACTCCATAACGTCTGGGACACTGTAGCACGAGGTGCCCCTTCAAGTGTCAGGGCCATAGCTGCAGTGCAGGCACTTTTAGAAAATCCTCAGAATCACCTTGGCATTTTCCCTTGACTGTCCTCACACCTCATGACATTCAAGGCATTAACTGGGCACAGGAAAAGCCAAAACACCTCTCCCTTGCCAGACACATTAAGATTCAATGTGCCCTATTGATGCCACCAAAAATCACATTCCAAAGGTAAAACTACAAATTTAATCCAGCTACTCTACTGCCCTTTGATTATATGGATTCAAATGGGGGAGGGGGGCAGAAAAGTTTATTTGTAAAATCCTTAAATGGGCACAGAATTGCTGATGCCACACATGAACATGATTGTATATCTCTAATTGCAACAAGAAACTTAGGATTTGAAATGTTGATGAAAACACCCTTTTGGGTAATCCTGATTTGAGTTATTTGTTGATGGCTCCAGATTACAAGGAGATGATGGACGGTTCCATACTGGATATTCTGTGGTCACACAACATGACACAATCTTGGCCGAAGCGCTTCCGTCCCATGTCTCTGCGCAAGAGGCGGAGCTTCCAGCACTCTCTGAAGCGTGTAGAGTGGCGAAGGGTAAGACTGCTAATATTTACACAGACTCTAGATACGCTTTTGACATCGCACACGATTATGGTCCCATTTGGAGAGCAAGAAGTTTCCTGACCTCTTCTGGACAACCCATCAAGAATGGTGAAGCAGTAAAGGAGCTTATGGACTCTCTATTATTACCAGAACATGTCGCGATAATCAAGGTAAAGGCTCATACCAGACATGACACCCTCGAAACTAAAGGAAATGCCTTCGCTGATAGTGTGGCAAAAAGAGCAGCTCTGAAACCATGGAAGAAAGAAGAAGAAGACGTGAAACAGGTCCAAATGCTTGCAATCAAAGACCTGGAGGTGAGTGTCTTAAAGACTTTGTCCACACAGGCTAAAAGCCGAAGAAAGAAGAAATGGACTGAGATGAAGCTAAGAAAAGGGAAAGATGGCATATGGGGGAACTCCACCAGAACCTGCCTGCCACCATCCCTGTGCTCTACGCTGGAGCAATCTTTCAATGGTAATAAACATCTATCAAAAGGAGCCATGATTGCCACTGTTGACAAACTTTGGATAGCTCCAGGATTCAGCACTGCTGCTGTGAGACTCGTACAAGGTTGTATGATTTGTGAACTGAACAATCCAGGACAGACTATAAGAACACCCCGAAAACATATGCCTAAGTCACTCTATCCTTTCACAGAATTCAGATAGATTATATTCAACTTCCTCCCATGGGCAAGTATGAATATGTGCTTGTATGTGTTGATCTCTTTTCAGGATGGCCGGAAGCATTTCCTGTAACGAAAGCCACTGCACAGACCCGAAATCCCTAGAGGGAACGCACACACTTGAGCCAGGAGACTGGGTGGTGATAAAGAGACACGTGAGAAAAGCTTTGGAGCCAAGGTTTGACGGTCCCTTTCCCAAATACTGCTGACCACAAGCACCTCGGGGAAACTCGAAGGAAAACCGAATTGGATCCATGCTTCCCACTGGGAAGAAAGTGTCTACACCCAAAGATGACGATCTCCTGATGATGCTGCTGCAGTGATCCTGACAGAGGGGTACATAACACTTTAAAAAGAATGGGTAATAGTTTCATTAAACACCACATGATTCTAACGTTGGGACCCCAAACGTAATCTGATTTTTGGATATGTACACAAAAGCCCCGTGTCAGCCTCCTCCATGCCCTATATGGCTGTTCCATTAACTCAAGAGGAAATGTTTGATGTATGTAGTCAAGAAGATACAATGTCATATTTCATGAATGACACACACTCTAAACAAGTTAACACTAGTGTCCCCATACCAATTGTAGGTTGGGTGTCCTTACCCTGGTGGATGGCCAATATTAGTCTAAACACAGGAGGTACACAGATAATGGCCTTCAGAGGGGGTAGTTGGGTTCCACGGACACTCAAAAGAAGTCTGCCCTTAGGAGAAGTTCCTAGTGAAGGTATCCAAATTAGCTTTGGGAGAAACTTCAGCAAGCTGGAAGCTGCTTCCATAGCATGGAATCCTGCATTATTAGAAAGGGTAAACCACAATGCTTCTTGGGAATGGGCCGATTCCTTTCCTTCTGAAGGAACTCATGTCTCAACATAGCTGGTACTGTATGTCCAAAATTATGATTAGTCTGACACATCCAAAACACCTAATCTTAATAATTGTGCTACCTCTATAAGGGTATTTAAACCCATGGGAGAAAGAAAATGGTGTTTAGTGTCCAAGGTAACACGATTAGTACCTATGCACATCAATTAAGCATGGGACATTCACACTTGTGGAAACTAACCACGTAGTGTTTATTGGGGTTTGTGGTAACAATGCTTATAAATGGATACCTGTGGCAAGTAATGGTTCCCGACTCTGCAAGACTGACCCCAACCACAGTAATACGTGTCAAATGATAAAATCCCTGTACATAGTATCCCATACCTACTATAGTTAAACGAGCAGCAGATAACAAACCTCGTAGAAATGGTAGGCCACATGTAGTAGAGATGGGTGTTGGGAATAAAATAGCCAGTACTATCTTCATTTGGCCAATGGTAATGCAGATATGGGATAAATTATTAGAAGCCACTGATTATCTATATGATCAGATATATTCTATACTGGAAGTGGTGAATGCTACAAGCTACATACAGAGACAATTAATTATAGCAACAAATCAACATGCTATAGTTTTAGATTATCTTACTTCCTCTTTTGGCGGAATGTGCGCCATTGTTGGACGAATGTGTTGTCACTACATTGACCCTCATGGGAACTTGCAAGTCCGCATGCAGATAGACCAGGTAAAAGATTTCAGGGAGAAATGGTTAAAAGAACATCAGATGAACAAAGACACATGGTGGAATAGCACTTTTTCATTCTTAAAGCCAGCAAACTGGTTCAAGGGAATAGGAGGGTGGCTGATGGGAATATTACAACCTATAGTGCAAGTTATAGTAATAATCTCATGCTTATATTGTTTATTTAAACTAAAAACAATGTATGTGGTAAAAAGGGATGAGCAGATCAAAACTTGAGAACCAGAATAAAGGTATTGAGATAAGGGTTATAAATACAGAAGCACATACAGGGAATCTGGTGAAGGTCTAGGCAAGTCCAGCAGTTGACATTAGGTCACCTGATAAAAACCTGATAGTTGTGAGGTTCTGTATTAAAAACCATCCAAAATGGGGGAAAAGTTTAGGAATCATACTCTTGTTTCTATCCTCCATCTTGTATCTGCCTTCCATTTTGTGTATTTACTATATATAAAGGGATTTTTAGCCTACAATATTTGAAGTGTAAAGATGAGAGAAAATCTCCTATGATACTTGGAATGTGCAGACATTACGAATTCTTTCTTATCTTTGAGGGGCTTATAGAGAAACAAAGAAAGAAGTTTCCAGTGTTTCATATCTCATGTGGGCCCCTTAAGAAAGACATACATGTCTAATAAATAGCTCACTGTGGGCGCCTTGAAGACAATGTCTAGTTTTATGAAAAGAGTAGTATAGTTTGTTATCTGTTCTACTATTTTTAAGATAAGACTAATTGGTATACTTCATAAATTTATGTTCTTCTATACTTTGTATGACACTAATTGAAAACTACTGATTTATGATCTTTGGGCATGAAGCCAGAAAAAAGGTTTATAACTCAATGCATTGGAAATAAACAGCAGAATTTATTCGATATACCATGTGTGTTATGTATGTTTGTTCCATTCAGGCCTGAATATACACCAATTTGGAGCTCATACAACATACAGTACACGGGAACCATTGAATTTCCCTATCAATGTTCATTGTGGTACACACCATGATACCAAACGGCACAGTGACTACTTTTCACCTTTTAAATAGGCAGACTGACTGATTACAAGTTTGAAGACATTTGTGATGCTAATTAAAGGACACACCTTAGTTGAAAAGGTCCCTTTGGTCAAATTATATTCAACATTTTCTAAGGGTACCAACAATTTTTGTTCAGGATAGTTTTTTTTTTTTTCCTTTCAGTTGAACCGCAATTCAAACGTAATATGTGATTAAATTCACTATTACTTATGACAGATTCATGTTATTTCAATGTCCATTATGGATTTTTCTTTCTTTAACTGAAGGGATATAGATGTGGACAAAAATGTTGATACATACACATGTTAAATCTTTGTGTAGATAAATAGTTAGATATATAGGTAAATAGTTAGATAAATAGATAATAAAACCAGTTAAGGAATAAACTGCTCAGCAAGAATGTAAAATACAATCCTCCCACTTAGCCTGAATTATATTCAGCTGCTGTTTCCATGCAATTAGTAAGGAAAGAAAATTACATTTTTTCCCCTCTTTTATTTTTGCTTTGACATACAGGATTAATTGCCCACACTACCCACCACCAGTATAAAAATAGATCTGGCTTTGTAAACTGATTGAAAGCCGCATTGTGAAACACAAGACTAAAAAAGGCCCGCACCCTTGTCCTACTGCCAGCCAGTTATTAGTAGCAAAGTACTAATTGTTCATAAACAGCAGGTACATAACACATCATACATAATTATTATACAAATGGCTGCATAAACGTTGTGTCTGGATTTGCAGTATATAAACGTGAGTCCTATAATAAAAAATGCAGTGACATTTTTGTCATAAATATGTAGTGGCCCCTCAAGGGACAATAATAATTGGTTCCAGGACGATCATTGTATACTGAAAACATGCTAACTTGAGTCTACCAACCACTAATACAGTAAGCCTCCCAACCCAGAAGTAAAAGAGGAAACAAGTAACATGGCATGCATAGCATGCTTAGAGTGGTCTTCTCACCAAGCTGTTTCACAGAGCAACAGCCAGCTTCAGGCTTACACTTCCTGTTCAGGCTGTGAGTGGATTTACAGTAGTGTTTGACATATCAGCTCTGCTATTCCTAAGTGAGCATGTTACAATGACATGGAGGTTTATAAACTGTAGTGCAAAAGACTACAAAGCTCTAAAGGGTTAAAGCCTGTCATTAACTTAAATAAACAATCTCTTGTGCTACTGATAATAATCAGCAGGGAGTGAGTCACCATGGTCAGAGAGGACTGCTTGTAATATTCAGAGTACATAGAGAGAAGAGAAAGGTGGTCGGTAACCTGGAGAAACGTGTGCACTAGCAGTAGGTAAAATTTCCTTTATTGCCTAAACAAAGCAAACTCAAAACAGCAATGTATTTGATAATCATTTTTATTTACCTTTGCCTACATGATTAAAGCTATTCATTGTGGTCAAAAATAACCCTTTAACAAGTTGCCACATAGGACATTATGAGATATGCAAGGCAAAATACCAAACTTTATATATGACCTTGATGTACCACTCTACAGTTTGTGGCAACCAAAGATGCCCATTGTTCCATGTGCCCTCCATTATTGCTTGCAACAGCCACTGTTGCCTCTATTGTAGCTTGTATGTCCTACCCACGCCTTTGATAACAGCTATAGCCGCAGATGCCTTTCACTTGGGTATGCTTCCACATTGAAGCAGCTGCTTGAGGACCAAACAACACTCATGACTAGTGATCAACCTGCAAAACTGCGTAGTCAGTAAAGAGAATATGTCACCAAGTGATAACAGCAGCTCATGGATGTTCCCCATAACAGGGACCATTCAAAGATTCCACCACATAATTATGACAGCCTGTATATACTGTCTTCTATGCTTCCAGATATTCAGTGCTTCGACACTCCTTTGTAAGTTTGGTATAGCTTATAGTGTGATATGCTAATATGTTACCACCATGCACTTAGTTTATCGCTAAGATATGCCATGAAAGTCTAATAGGTACCTGTCTCGCAAATGGGACCCTTAACCCCTTAAGCCGAACACCTGAAAAGTAGTTAATGACCAGAACATTTTTTTAGTTTTTGCCTTCTTGCGTTTCAACAGTTGTAATTTTTTTATTTTTTCAATGACGCAATTGTATGATGGCTCGTTTTATTCGAGACAAGTTGTACTTTATGAGGGAATAGTTTAAATTCGCTTATAAATAATTGCAGAATTTTTTTTTTTTTTTTTATTTTTTTGTTTTTTTAAAAAATTTTTACACCCTTCACATTTCACACTTAATAATGTTTTGGTTAAATCTACAGGTTATTACGGTCGTGTGGATACCTAATATTTGGAGGTTTTTTTGTGTGTGTAATATATGCACAATTATTTTTTATTAAATATTTTTTTCTTTTATTATTTATTTTTTTATTCATTTTTTTTACACTTTTTCTGGTTTTATTTGACTTTTTTTTTAAATCCTCTGAAGGGAGAACTTTTTTACAATTTTTTTTTTTTTTTTTTTTAAAACACTTAGTAATGTATAAGCATATTCATATATGGTAATACATTCTAATCTGTGTCACTTTGACACAGGCAGTGATCTGGACAGCACACAGTGCGTCCAGGTCCTTGGCTTGTTACACAGACAGCTCTGGGGCTATGCTGGGTCCCCAAAGCTGACTGTGCAGCCGTTCCCCGGGCTCTGTCGGGTGACCGGGTGTTCCCATCACCAGACAGAGCAGGGGATCCCTTTGAGTGCGCTGCGGTAACGCACCGCCACAATCAAAGGGTTAAAGCATCGGGTTGTGGAGGTTTCCTCAGCTCCCCGATGCCTGCAGGGGATGCTCTGGGATCAGGGCTGTGTAGTACCTGGGCGCCGCAAACTCCGATGTCTGCAGCGACGTCTAAAGACGTCGCTGCAGACGAACGACCTGAAATGCCCGCCGTCAAAAGACGGTGGGCGGTCGTTAATGAGTTAAAAGTGTTGGATCAGAATGGAGAGCTGAAAGCTCTCCATTCTGTTCTATGAGAGTTCTAAGTACAGCCAAACACACCACTCACCTGTACCACCGTAGAACAGAATGAAGAGTTGTGTGCAAGCATGACCGGCTCTACATTCTGAGCCGACACTTTCGGGGGCCATTCCTCAGAGGTGGGATCTGTACCTCAGATTTTCCTAGCAGTATGCCATCAAACTCTATGGTGGAAACACCCCTTTATTGTATGGAAAACACGTATCAAAAGCAAATTATTTGTTGTTTTATTAAACAATGTGTTCAAGCTCCAGACTGAGAATTATGTCAGCGGTGAAGTGTTATGGTATGTTCACACAGCTTATTTTGGGGTGCATTTCGCCACGTATTGCGAGTGTACTGCGCTCTAATACGAGCGAAATGCGCCCCAATCATTATTGTAATCCACAGTTCTCAGAGAGAACTATGGATTACGCCTCCTCTCCCCGGGCGTACAATACGATCGTATTGTACGCCCGGGGAGATCATTGACATGTTATTTATCCACGGTGCCCTCTCACCACGAGTAATGCCTGTCTATAGGGCCAGCGGGCGACATGTATAAACAGGCCTGCACCAGATATCATATATTTTTAAATCTCCTGCACGCAACTCTCGGGTGCATTACATAGTGCTTGCGGCACTTTGTAATGCGTCTGATCTCGGGGAGGCATGCGGGAGACGCGGCATTCTAGAACCATAGCGAAGCTACATATTTACAGCTTCGCTACAGAATTTCTAGGTGCATTAGAGCTGGAACAGGTATACCACTTTCAAAGTTGTATACCTGATCCAGAAATGTTGCCCTAGCGCTAGAATGTGCCTGATTTATGAACCTGTTCTACAACGGGTCATAAATAGGGCGTATTCTAGTGCTCGGGCAACATTTCTGGCTCAGGTATACCACTTTGAAAGTGGTATACCTGTTCCAGCAGTAATGCGCAGTAATATGCCAGTATATGCGCATGAAATCTGGCAATTTGTTGTGTTAATGCCAAATTTCATGCATGTCGTCCCAAATATTTACAACACAAAATTTACATTATTTACACAATCTACATTTACATTAATATTATGAAACAAAGAGGATTTAGAGATACATATTCATCATTCTGTAATGGCGGAGTTGGCGGATCCTCTGGACCACCGCAAGCGGTGGTCACGACCACGCCAGGGGGCGGAATCTTAGTAGGTCCCGGTATTCACCAGAGCCCGCCGCAAGGCAGTTCTACCAGGTCGCTGCCCCTGACGCGACTAGCTTGTGGAGGCAGCCGAGTTGCAGTGAGGTACCAAATCGTAAGACGAAACTCATAGTTAAGGTCAGGCGAACAGGTCAGGGTAGGCGGCGTAGATTCATGGTCAAGAAACGTGGCAAGAGTCGGAAACACGGACGAGACGTAAATGCACTGGGAACGGCTTTCTTTCAAGGCACGTGGCACTGTAGATCCGGCGGGGACATGCCGGAGGTGTTAACCTTATATAGGGCCAGCGGTCGCCAATCAACCAATTACCGGCGCGCTGGCCCTTTAAATATGAGAGCCGACGTGCGCACTGACCAGCAGAGGACCGCGGGGAAGCAGGAGTGCGGCCGGGTAAGTAGGTACGTTCAGGGGAACGAGTGCGCCCGTGGTCCAACACGCGGTCCGCGGCGCCACTCGTCCCCGAAACAAAGGGGACAGCAGGGACATGAGTGCACCCGCAACCTGATCTGCGGGATGCAGGGCCACTCATAACACATTCATTTACATATATAGTGAATATAACAATATACAGTATATTAGGGTTACTATGAGAAGACCACTGTTGCGTACATGTTGATGATATAGTAAAGCCTCAAAGAATGTATGGCGTGAAGAAATTAAAGCGTACTAGGGTAAATAGCACTGTATTAGGAGGATGATATATCTCCCCTGAATAATATTTGGTCCCTAGTTGCCCCTATGCTTAAACATTATGTCCCGGGATATGAGCGGAGAGATTTACTCACCATCGGAGTCATGGATTCAAGGAAGGCAGCTGTGTTATGAAGGAACCATGTCTCACACTGAGCCACTGAGCCACTGGCATCCTTAAATGCGTGTGTATGTCTGTCCGGTGTGTGCGCTGTCTGTGTAATGTACTGTAGCTGCGCAAAAATATAGCGAGGCACTATAAATCCACTGCACCTGTGCAGGACCCTACTCATATGATAGGTGGAACGGAGCAGGTAAGTATAGGAAAGAATCATGCCCAAAGCAGTGTAAAGCATAGAAGAAGACAAGAAATAAAACCTTTTATAAAAGATTATGTTATGTGTCTGATTTTATTTAGGCAGAAAAAGGCCAAACTGGTAGTAAACTGTAAATGAATAATAACGAAATTATGAAGGGGAAAACATGGTACATTGTATGGGAAAATTAATGAAAGGGGGGGAATGTCCAGACAGATGGTTGAAAAAAAAAATATAGACAAAGAAGAAATGGCAATTGAGGAAAGTAAGAAAAAGAGAAGAAAACAAATAGGAGGAGAAAATCAATTAAGAAGGAAATAAGAAAGTGGTGGAGGAAAAGGGGGAGATAAAAGAAAAGTTGGGTTGAAGTAGATATTTAAATGAGTAATATATAGAGGAAGTGTAGTGGGTTTGAAGGGGGAGGGGAGTCAATGGAAAAAAGAAAAAAAAGGAAAAAAGAAAGGAAGAAAAAAAGGAGGGAGGGTGAGAAAGAGGAGGAAAAAAAGAAGGAAGAAGAGAGGGGGTACAAAAGGAGAGGGTAATTATATCTCATCCTGATGAATAATCTTGTGCTGTGGGGAAAAAAAGAGAGAGAACATTAATATGACATCTGTAACCAGGCAAAAATATAATCACATTCTCATTTAACCCAATTTGGATGTAATGTGATTAATTTGTGAATCCAAAAGGACTCATGTGATTCTCACCTCTCCTGGGACGTGCTACTTGTTCTAGAATCTGGTACCTGAGTAAGGCCATGGTGTAATTGGCTTCTGTAAAATAACAAGGAATTGGAGCCACGTTTTGCCACATCGAATCATTGATTTGTATTTGCTTAATCTATTCTTCATCCACTGTGTGTTTTTGTCTACATATAGAAGACCGCATGGGCACCTATAGGTAAACGACAAATGTACTCTGGCAGGTAAAGTATCTTTTCACCTCCAATCTTCTAACAGTCCTCAGGCGTTGGACATAATTCCCCTTATTTCCAGTTGTTCTTCCTGAGGCAGGGGATTTAAGTCACCTGTCACTTCTGCAGCAAAATCGGCAACAGGTAATATGCTTCCATTGGAGTAATTTGTATCCTCAGTACTTTCTGGGGTGACGCCATCTGTTGGGAGTACAGATTTAGGGTCTGCCTCAGGGTTCACCTGATCACCTTGTTTCTTTGATCTACCTTGTTTACGCTTTGCTGAATAATTAGCTTTATCTGTTTTATTGGCTTCATTGATTAAATTCTGCTGATAATCTGCATAACCTTTAACCAAATTATCTACTTTCAGAACCTGTGCCATTACCACTATTTGCTTAAAGGGGTTTTATCATCAAACGCTTTCGCAGACTTGAGCTGTTTCTGTCTGTTACAGCTTCAAATCCAGGGGCAAATCTCTCCTCCCAGTAGGCAGGTCTCCCCTCACTGAAGACTGGTGATATCATCATTCTGTGTGAGAAGTGGAAGGGAGAGGATGTCACAGCTCTGCAGACCTCCTGCTATGGTTCTCATGTCTGCAGAGCTGTCGGCTCCTTCCCAGGCTGCACAAGTTCCTTGTAACCAGAACACCTGCATTGGTGTAAACAGTTATACATACAGCCTGAATTGATGAAACCAGTGTGAGAAATGCATGCTGCCCCCGTCCCCCCTCTGTTATCAGGCAGGAGGTAGAGAAGATTGTATAAGGCTGTTTTATGGCCGAACACCATGTCTAAACTGCGCCAAAAACCACACATAAAAATGTGCCTAAAACACATTTTGCAAAAACCTTGTCAAAATCTCATCAAAACCTTGTCAAAACCTCTTCTGAAGAAGTGTGTTTCAGTCGAGGTTTTAATGCTGTTTTGATGCTGTTCAGATTACTCAAAATCAGTGTCCAACGAGGGTCCATATCAGCCTCATGAACATACCCTTAGAGTCTGTCTACATACAAGCATTTCCAGGTGGTTCTTGATGCATATTTGCATTTTCAAATCTGTCAAAATCTGACTGTAAAACTATCCCTATAGACCTCACTTGAAATTCTTAGTTGTAGTCCTCACAACTCGGATTTTCTTGAGGTCGGACTTCAAAACTGACGTTTTTACAAAAACTTGGAACATGTTCATTCTTTCCCCATATTTTAGGTAAAAAAGGAATCCCAAACATTTCCATGCCGGATCCACACCCAAAACTCTATAGAAATTAATGAAATTCGTTTTCTGTCTGTAAATCCAGTGGAAAAAAATGACCTAAAATCCACGTCAAAATATTAGTCGGACAACGTGGTTATAGGATTCATAATGCGACAAGTATTTTGACAGGTGTCATGTGGAAGGATCCTTAGGAAGTCATTGCTGGGCTGTAAATGCTCCAGTTTTGGAGTGTCCAGCAGAGAGAGAGAGAGAGACTGTCTAACCAAAGGTTGACTGAAAGGCCTGGACATTCAAGTCCAAACGAGTGAATGGACTGGGGGATCCTAAGAAAGATTGGATAAATAAGTATGTAAGCGGTGTAACAAAATCAAGCAAAGTGAACCTCCTCCTTTATAACAGTGTGGAAGAGTGATTTATACTGTAACCATGAAGCATTGTAAACAGCAACCATCAAGCGTTTACTACCATTGTTGTGGAAGAGAAAAATAGCGTTTTTTGTTATTACTACAACATTGTTTGTGGTCATCTAAAAGGGGAGCACCCATTACATAGTACACAGTACAGTTGAAAAAAAGATATCAAGATTAACCAAGGGTGGGGAACGATGTGGATGAAGGGAAGGGGATAGGGAATTTTTAATCTTAGTTTCCCCTACTGATGAAGACTTGGATCCCATAAGACAAGGACAAAATTTGCTCTAATTGAATATTTTATTTCTGCTCCCAAAATTGCAATCAGACTGGATCTAAAAACCCTCAACAGCTCCTGCTGTGACCAGCTCTATTCCACAGATTCACAGTTCTCATGGTTAAGAAGGCTTTTGTCCTCTGAAGGTTGAATCCTTTTTTCTCCAGATGAAGGTAATATCCCCTTGTTTTTTCAGGGGGCTTTACATGAATTAGCTTTTCCCCATACTTTTTGTAGGGGCCATTTATATACTTATATAAATCAATAATTTCTCCCCATACATGTCTTTTCTCAAGACTAAATAAGTTTAATTCTTTTAACCTCTCCACATAACTAAGATGCTCCATTTCTTTTGTCAGTTTGGTTGCTCGACTTTGCACTTTCCCTAGTTCCATTACATTCTATGAACTGGAGCCCAAAACTGAATTGCATATTCCATGTGAGGCCACAACAATGATTTATATAACAGTAATATTACATCCCTGCCCCGCAAGTCCATGCCTCTTTTAATATCCTGCTGGCCTTAGAGGCAGCTTATTGACACTGCATGCTGTTCTGTAATCTATGATCTACAAGTCACCCAGATCGTTTTCAACAAGCGATTCTCTCACTTTTTCACCCCCTAGGACATATGATGCCTGCAGATTATTAGTACCCAGATGCAGAACTTTACATTTATCCACATTGAATCTCATTTGCCAAATGGATGCCCAAATACTCAGTGTGTCCAGGTCTGCTTGCAATTTATGAGCACCCTCCATAGAATGCACTACACTACATAGCTTGGTGTCATCTGCAAAAATAGAAACATTGCTATTAATCCCCTATATCTAAGAAATAAATTTAATAAAAAAGGCCCCAGCACTGAGCCCTAGGGGTCACCACTCATAACCTTGGACCATTCAGAGTAGGAGTCATTTACCACCAGTCTCTGAGTACGATCTGATAGCCAGTTTTCAATCCAGTTACACACTATTATTTCTAACCCAATAGACTTTAACTCCTTTCCGCTGCAGCCTTTTTTTTTTTTTTTTGTCACATTAGTTTTTCCCTCCTCAACTTTCCAGGGCCATAACTTTTTATTTTCCCATCTACATAGACATATGAGGGCTTTTATTTTGCGGAACAAGATGTACTTTCTAATGGTGTCATTCATCTTACCATAGAATATACTGGAAAACCAACAAAAAATTTTTAAGTGGGGCAAAATGTGAAAACCGTACTTGCACTATGTTTGTGGGAGTTTTGTTTTTACGACGTTCAATCTTCGGTATAAAGGATGTTTTATCTGCATTTTACAGGTTGATACAAATCTGGCAATACCAAACATGTAGGGTTTTCGTTATGTTTTGTTACCGTAAAAAAAATCCAAACATTTTCTATTTTTCCAATTTTTGCCATTTTGCCATTTTCTGCAGCCAATAACTTTTTGTACTTCTACCTGTGGACCTCAGTGTGGGGGCATTTATTGCTGGATGAAGTATACTTTTTATTGGTACTACTTTGGAATCCATGGGACTTTTTTGATCACTTTTATTAACATTTTTATGGGATGTGAAATAAATTTATTTTCTTCTAAGTTGTTCAGTGTAAGGGATAAATTATGTTAGATTTTAATAGATCTGACTTTTTGGACACAGCAATACCAAATATACATATAAATGCCAAAGTAGTACCAGTGAAAATGTCAATTCATCCTGCAAAAAAAGCTCTTTCATAGCTCTGCATACGGAAGAATAAAAAAGCGATGCAAAAATATTGTTTTACACAATAAAACATTTTTTTAAAAGTACTTCAACATAAAATAATTATATAAATTGGGTATCTCCGTAATTGTATCGAACCACAGAGTAAAATTAACTTGTCACGTATACTAGAAACTGAGCACTGTTAAAATAAAATAAAATAAAAAAACTCTACTAGGATTGCTGAATTTTCTTTATCCTGTCTTCTAAAAGGCAGATTTAAAACCAATCAAAAAGCCTTGTCCTCCCTAAAATGATACCAATAAAAATGTCAGCAAAAACAAGCCCATGCACAGCTCCGTACACAGAAAAATAAAAATGTTATGGCTATCAGACTATGATGACATAAAAACGCATTTTTTTATAAACGCATCTCTATTGTGTAAAATTAAAGGGGTTGCCAGGACGTGCCTTATCTGCTAAGAAGCAAATGTAAACAAGCCATGCTGAGCTGAGAGAGAGAGAGACAGAGCCAGAGCACAGAGCCATGCATAAGGGATCGTGTGAAATGTTCACTCAAATAATCAAACTACAACTAGTGGATTCTGTACACAAAAGACAACACCTTTTCTCCACAGCAGCTTGAAAGCTTCTTCATGTTCTCTGTCATCAGATAAAGCAGGGATCTACTCAGATAATCACACTACAACTAGTGGATTCTGTATACAAAAGACAACATATTTCTACCCGGTGCCTTAAAAGCTTCTTCGGCTCCCTTTCATCAGATAAGAAGTGTTCTCTGCGCAAGCCCGGCCAACAGCTCTTTTCAGGTCGTATCTAATAGAAGCTTTTAAGTAACTAAGGGCAGGTAAGGCAGCTTGTAGCTCTCTCAGACTGCAATTTTTGTAATCACATATATTTAGAAAAGTGATTAAATACCCATTTTGGAGGATCCCACGTCAACATTCCATCGTGTCAAAACCCCTTTAATAAAACATAAAAAATATGCAATTTACATAATTGTAATTCTACCGATCGGCATAGTAAAGTTATTATCTCATTTATCCCACACAGCAAACACTGTAAAAAGCCCCAAAACAATGATGGAACTGCTTTTTATCCCCCCACCTCCCCCATTTTCATGACCCAATGATAAAAAAAGCTGTGGAACACCTGTGTGCCAAAAATCCACAGTACACCCCTAGATGAGATGCATGAGGGGTGTTGAATCCAAAATGGAGCAACTTCTGGAAGGTTTCACCTGTTCTGCTACTTTAGGGGCTTTTCAAATGCAACATGGCAGCAACCAAATTCTGCGTTCCAAAAGCCAAATTGCGCTCCCTCCTTTGTACACCCTTCCATGCACCCAAACAGCAGTTTATGCCCACATATAGTGTATTGCCGAACTTGGAAGATATTACATAACACATTTTAGGGAGCTTTATTTTCCAGGATTCCTTGTATGATACATTTACAGCTAAAATAGCAGATTGTTGGAAAAAATAAATTTTTCATTTTTAAAGCCTAATGCTAAAAAAAATTGTGAAAGACCTGTGAAGTCAATATAGTCCCTACACCCCTGGATATATTTCTTAAGGGGTGTAGTTTCCAATATGGGGTCCTTTTAGTGGTGTTTATTAAGTATTAGGATCTTAGGGTGTCCTCAAACCTGAAATGGTGCCTAAATAAAATCGTACTGAAAATGAGACCCCCAAAGGCCGGTAGGTGCTCCTCCTATTCTGAGGCTTGTGGTTGATCCAAATAGTGCACTAGGGCCACATATGGGATATCTCTAAAAACAGCAGAATTGGGGGAATCGATCTTGAGTTGCATTTCCCTGGTCACGTCTACAGCGTTCTAGTGAATGTAACGGGTTGCGCTGCGATCCGGTCCACGGTCCGCGGTCGCACCCGTGTTCCCCATGACGGGTCCCCGGTGGGGACGGGTGGCGCCGCGGCCGTGGTCGCACCCGTCCCATCCACTCACCTGGCCTCACTCCCGTCCGGTCCTCGGCCCCTGCCGGCCGGAATGCGCATGCACGCCCCCTAGCGCGCGCGCGCTCGTCCATTTAAATTTAAAGGGACAGTGCGCCGGTAATTGGTTAATTGCCGGGCGCTGTCTCTATATAGGTTTTGGATCCACATCACTTCCCTGCTGGATATTTGTTGCCTACGTGCCCTAGAGAAAGCGTTCCCGAGTATCTACTGTCCTACCGTGTATTCTGACCTCTGCCTACGTTTATCGACGTCCCCGACTACGCCTGCGCCTTACGATTCTGTACCACGCTCACCCTTGGCTGCCATCGCAAGCAAGTCACGTCAGGGGCAGCGACCTGGTAGACTCCCGCCGCAGCAAGTCCATCCCCCTTTGCGGCGGGCTCTGGTGAATACCGGGACGTACTTAGATTCCGCTCCCTGGTGTGGCTTACGCCATCGCATGCGGTGGTCCAGAGGATCCACTGCCACATCCGTTACAGTGAATAGTGGATAAAAATTTAAATTCTTCAAAAAAAAGTGAAATTTCATATCCACTTTGCTTTAACTCCTGTGAAACACCTAATGGAGTTAATAAACTTCCTAAATGCTGTTTTGAATACTTTAAGGGGTGTAGTTTCTTAGACCCCTCAGAACTGGACCCTGATCCCTAAAAGTGGTCCCTAAAAAAAATCTATGTTGCAAAATTTCTTGAAAATGTGAAAAATAACTACTAACTTTCTAAGCCCCCTAATGTTGTGAAAAAATAAAAAGACATTTAAAAAATTATGCCAACCTACAGTGGACATATGTTAGATGCTAGTTATAAACTATTTTGTGCGGAATAACTCTGTCTTACATGCAGAAATTTTTAAGCTTTGAAAATGGCAAATTATTTATAATTTTCAAGATTTTTCTCACATAAAGTTATTCTCACATAAAATGTCACATGCCAGATTTAAAAAATAGGGATCTGTCTATTTTTTTTACTTTAACATTTTTTGCCTTTATGGTGCTTCACCACTAGGGGGCGTGGTCGTTTATACAGCAATAGGGTGCACAAATATGACAGTTTTACTACTTCCTGCCTGGGACAAGAAGTACTAAAGCAAGCAACATGGCGGCAATGGATGCCTTCACCAAGCATCTAACTGCCATGTTAACCAGTCGGACCATGCTATCTCTTCACAGAAGACCCGAATGGAATGAGGAACAATGTGCAGCACCGTTACACATTAATTTAGGTGCCACAGCAAACATGGGCTGTTACTGGCGGGCGTCAGCTGCAATTAGCAGCCGTCACCCTTAGGCTATGTTCACACGGTTTAAAATGGGCCGTATTTCGGTCCGTAATTACGCGCCGAAGTGTGCCAATTACGGGCCGAAAACGGCCCATTCATTATGGTAATTCACAGTTCTCATAGAGAACTATGGATTACGTCTCCTCTCCCCGCCCGGCGGGGAGATAATTGACAGGTCACTTTCTAGCGGCGTATACGCGCCGCTAGCAGTGACTGTCTATGGGCCGGCGAAGTACCGGCCCCCGCTCACTCCCCCCTCCGCCCCGCCCCGTCACAACGGCGTAATTGCGGGCCGTAATTACGTCCCGCAATTAAGCCGTGTGAACATAGCCTTAGGCTCTGTTCACCCGGTGTATTTGCAGGGCGTAATTTCGCCCCGCAATTTCGCCGTGTGGACGGGGGCTGGGCGGGAGTGGGGGAGGGAGCGGGGGGCCGGCACTTCGCCGGTCCATAGACACTCACTGCTAGCGCCGCGTATACGCCGCTAGAAAGTGACCTGTCAATTTTCTCCCCGCGGGCGGGGAGAGGAGACGTAATCCATAGTTCTCTATGAGAACTGTGAATTACCGTAATGAATGGGCCGTTTTCGGCCCGTAATTGGCGCACTTCGGCGCGTAATTACGGACCGAAATACGGCCCATTTTAAGCCGTGTGAACATGGCCTTACCGATGCTATGACGTACTCATACATCAAATTTCAGTAAGGGATTAATTTTCCAAATAGGCGCTTATGAGAAACAGTGTCAAATACCTTTGCAAAGTCTATAAACACAATACCACAGCCGCCCCACTATCGAGACTTCTACTCACCTCTTCATAAAAATAGACCAGGTTGGTCTGACAACTTCTGTCCTTAGTAAAACAATTCTGGAAATCACTTATAATGTTATATTCAGCCACATAATCCTGTATATAGTCCCTTATGAGCCCCTCAAACAGTTTTCTTCCAATGACTGTTAAACTTACTGGTCTGTAATTATCTGGGCAAGACCTAGAGCCCTTTTTTGAAGATGGGAACCACATTTGCCTTGCGCCAGTCTCTGGGCACTATACCAGTCACCAGAGAATCTCAAAAACCTTTGGGTGTAAGCCATCTTGGTCTGGAGCCTTGTTCAAATTAAATTTATTTAAAGGGGTTGTCTCGTTACAGCAGTTGGCCTCCTTTTATGTTGGTTGCCAAGCAGAGTTTGTGAAATGGAGGGTCGTGTTTCTCCTCCCAGCAGGGTGTATCTTCACTCTCTGCTGACAGTCTATGTGAGCTGGGGGAAGGGAGAGGTTCTCAGCTGTCATTGAAATCATTGGAAGTGAAAAGCTAAGTGTAACTCGATAGTTTATATCTAAATTTCTCGCTCTCTCTACATACTTTGTAACTAGAATGGGCATTTGACATTCAGGACTCTAGATAAGATGGGTGATTTTTTTTTTCTCTGTCTCTCTCTCACGCAGTGATATATCCTGCTGTTTATTAAACCTTTGACCTCTACAGATCTGCAGAACAAAGCTATACGCTTTATCTGTTTGTGTTTAAATGGGACTGCACATCTGTCTGACAAAAGGGTTTTACGTGGGACCTCGCATCTGTCTCACAAAAGTTTTTTATGTGGGACTGCACAATATAGCTGTGTTCTCTCTATGTAATTTGTGTGGGTCTGCACATCTTACATGGGAATGCTGTGTACAGCTGTGTTCTCTTTGTTTCTGATTTATGTGGTGCTGCACATCTATGTTGCAAAAATGATTTACAAGGGACTGCACAGTACAGCTGTGTTCTCTCTGTATGTAATTTGCGTTAGACTGCACATCTTACATGGGACTGCTATTTACAGCTGTGTTGTCTCTGTTTCTGATTTGCTCAGGACTGCACATGAGATTTTTGTGGGACTGCACAGTACAGCTAGCTGTGTTCTCTCTCTGTATGTAATATGCGTGGGACTGCACATCTTACATGGAAATGCTGTGTACAGCTGTGTTCTCTCTGTTTCTGATGTACTTGGGACTGCACATGAGTTACAAAAGTGCACATCTGTGTTTCAAAATTGTTTTATGTGGGACTGCACAGTACAGCTGTGTTCTCTCTGTATGTAATTTGCATGGGACTGCTGTGTACAGCTGTGTTCTCTCTTTTTCTGAATTATGTGGGACTGCAGATTTATATCACAAATCTCTCTCTCTCTCTCGTCTGTGCACACTGATGCTTGTCTCCCATCCGCAACCTCGTTCCTGTGCGTTCCCATCCGAAACCTGTTCACTGCATCCACATAGCCTGTGCGTTCTCATCCGCGACCTGGGCAGGACATACCACTCAGCCGACAGCCAGTAATACATTAGCGGGGCGTAAACCGACCTGAGCTCAAACACCATTGTTAAGCACAAATAAAGCAGTTCGTTCTCTTAAACCATAGCACATTGCTAATGGTAACCAAGGATGTACATGCTTAGATTTTGGGTCCCCTCATTTTAAACTATGGTCGCTGTACTGAGACAACCCCTTTAACTTGTCTTGGACCATTTCTACACTCAGCCAATTTACAATATCAGTTGATGTATTAACAGTACTGACACCGCCTAACACTGCACTGACAGTGTCCCTATTAACACTGGCTCTGCCCCTAGCAGAAGTGACCCTGCCCCCATAAGCAGTGACATCACCCCCATCAGCTCTGGTACCGCCTACATCTGCTCTGGCCCCCCCACTCTCTTCTCTTTTGTCATACAGAGTTGAAGAACCTATTTAGTAGCTCTGTCTTCTCCTGATCCCCAATGTCCAGCTCCCCATTACTGTTATTTAAGGGTCCTACATGCTCTGACTTTGGCTTTTTGGCATTTATATATTTTAAAGAATTTCTTGGGGTTTGTTTTGCTGTCCTTGGCCACCTGCCTTTCATTTTATATTTTAGCTGATTTGATCCCCTTTTTACAATTTCATTAAGCTCTTTATAAAACCATGTTGAATTTAATTTTAATCGCCTATACTTGCTACCTATAGGAATACATTGTGCTGTAAATTTCCCCAGAGTATATTTAAAGCTCTGCCATTTGGCTTCTACATCACTATCTGATAATAGCTGCTATCAGTCTATGTCCTGTAGTACGGCCTCAATAAGGGGAAATTGTCCTTTTTAAAATTAAATGTTTTTGTCCTCCTGCTCTGTTAAAATGAATTATATTGTGGTCACTGTTACCTAGGTTTTCAGAAACAGTTACCAATCCAACAAGTTCTGCTTTGTTAGAAATTACCAGATCCTCCACAAATTACCCCATAAAATTTATCCTGTAACTGGCTTAAGAACTTTCTCCCCTTAGTAATAGAATCAGAACTGCGACCCCAGTCAATATTGGGGTAATTGAATTATCACCACTGTACCTGTGCAACCTGCTAGATTTGTTTCTGCACCTTTTCCTCAGTGATGTTCGGGGGTCTATACATTACCCCCAAAATTATTTTTTCTGTGTTAAACTCATCCTTGTATTTCCACCCACAAGGTTTCCATATCTTCACATGCTATTGCTTCTTTCACACTTGCTTTCATATCACTCCTTACATACAGACACACTCCTCCTCCCTTCCTATTTGCTCTGTCCTTCCTAAATAGAATAAAACCTTGAAGGTTAACAGCAAAATCATGCGAGAAGTCTAGCCATATCTCAGCAACACCAACCACATCAATCTGTTCCTCTAGAACTAGCATCTCAAGTTCCACCATTTTGCTTGCTAAACTTCTGGCTTTGGGAATAAACACTTTAAATTCCCTTCCAGTTTTACACATTCAGTAGATGGCATGGGATTATACATCACACATTCAGTAGGTGGCATGGGATTATACATCACCCATACATGAGATATTGTGGGCACCGATATCTTCAATGATGGTTTGTAATACATGGATCTCCTTATTCACTGGTCTAGTCCACCCCCTACAGTCCAGTTCTACACCCGCCGATATAGTCTGCCCCCTCTCTGAGCTATCTACCCCTACCTTTTCTAGATTGTCCTATCTCCTCATCTCTAGTTTAAATACTCCCACACCCCTAGAATTCTCTCCCCCAGCACAGAAGACCCCCTTCCATTCAGGTGCAATTTATCTGTAGAAAACTTGTACCCCAATGAAAAATCAGCCCAGTGCTCTAAAACTCTTTTGCCCTACAACAAGACTTGAGCCATGCATTTAACTCCCTGAACTTCCGCTGTCTTTCCTGCATAGCACATGGTACAGGCAGTATTCCGGAGGACACATACTTGGAGGTTCTTCCCTTCAGCTTGGAGCCTAGTTATTTAAAATTATTCTTTAGGATCCTCCACCTACCATGTATTCTGTCATTGGTTCCAACATGAACCACGGCAGCTGGGTCATCGCCAGCCCCTCTCAGTTATTTGTCCACCAGATGCCGAACCCTGGCACCAGGGAGACAGCAAACCATTCGGTTGAGGCGGTCCTGGTGACAAATTATTCCATCTGTCTTCCTGATTATAGAATCCCCTTTAACCACTAATGGTCTTTTCTTACCTGTATTACCATCCCCCCAAATACTAGTTGGGCTGCTCTTCTGGCTGCGAGGAAGAGCAGTGTCCATTAGTGCTGCCGTTTCTGAGACAGATGCCCCAGCATTATCACATAACGTGGCAAGTTTGGTAGGAATCTCAGGCGGAGAAGAGGCCTTCTTTTTACTGGAACCCCTAGAACTCCCCCTAACTTCATTAGCCCAGCTACATGGCTCCTCCTGCTGATCTATTACTCCACCCCCAACATTTAATCCACTAACTGTTTGCTCAGTGAGAAGCAAACTCCTCTCATAATTGTCAGTCGCCCTCAGTGTTTTCTACTCCAGATCTCTAATGCAAGCTTCTAGAGTAGCAACATGCTTAGATCTGTGACAGTGGTACTCACCCTGGACCTCTTGCTCCAGTAGTGCATACATATGGCAGATTGTGCACTGATGAAAATTACCAGTCATGCTGCCCATTATCCTGTTACAACATTAATGAAGATTAAAAATAAAGGTTGTTTGATTACCGTTTTTTCACTCCTGTTTTAGCTCCAGTTTCTTAACTCCACTTGATTAAAGCACCACTTAGTGAAAAGCAGCCGCAGTCAGGGAACAAAGCTTTTTTTTTTTTTTTGCTTTTTTTTAATAAATTATTCCAATTTAGAAATTGTAACATTTTGCCGAACTAACAGATAAATGTATTATTTGATTGTGATATTACTCCTCCTTTAAAGGGGTTATATAACTACAATGATTGCTTTTTATGTTAAAGATCTTACAAAAACAAGTCACTTTGCAGTATCCTACATATTCTGAGATATCTCCTCCCATATGGGCTGCATCAGCTCATCAGGTCGCTATAGCTACAGACCTGTTTGATCTCCCCTGATAGGCTGCCGGCACTAGTTGCTATAGCTACAGACCTGGCTTCTGCTGCAGCCTAGTAGAAGCTAGTAAACACGCCCCTGGATTCAAAGTGAAACCAAGAAAACAGGACTGAGATGAATCAATGTAGTGAGACAACCCCTCTAAGTGATCTGCTGTTGGAGAAGCCTGGTGATAACAGGCATGGTTAGCATTAGAGTGTTCTGAGCAGTGCAGCTAATTGTAGGGCCTGCTACAAACATCAGTATTCCTAGAATACTTTATGTATGGATTTATGTATGCAGCTGCTATGTGGTCACTGCATGTTAGTATTACGTGAGTAGTGTATTGTGAAGTGTATTGCAGCTCTGTTATTTAGGCACTTGTATGGAAGTATTATGTGGTCACTGTATGGTGCCGTGAGATGTGCACCATGCTATACAGTTGAAACATTTGAATGACAGTGCACCTTATGAGAGAAGCGTGAGCAGAAGGTACAGAAAAATATGGAATTAGGTAACTTAGCCTTTCCAGAATGTAGATAGACGCTGTGGAAGCTATGACTGCAGCCATGTTGGTTGTCCCCCAGTATTCCCTGAAGTAGTTTTACAGTGTGATTTATAAAGGATGGTTTAAAGTGAAAGTAACATATAATTAGAAGACAAGAAGAGTGATTTTTACGAAACAAAATATTGTGAGGTTCATGGCAACCACTATGCTGCCATTCTGTGGCACTGGAGGGATACATGGCAAGGAAATAGAGTGAGGAGTCAGGAAGGAAATGCAGGAAGGAACTGAATAAGACAGCAGGAGCAGGCGTCATTATTTTAGCTCTTCCAATGTCTCCATACATTTGTTTAAGTGCATTACTAAAATAGTTTTTGAATAATGAAATAAAGTTGAGATGATTTAACCACGATGTAAGTCCCCCTACACTTACAGTCACATTCACTTCTATGGGAGCTTCCAAACAATAGCGAGTGAACACACTCTGCTCCGAAGCTCCTATAGAAGTGAACGAGGAGGATGGTGCTTGCAGCCGTTCTTCTCATTCACTTCTATGGCAGTTCTGAGCAGAGTGTGTGTTACTCCCTATTGTTTGGAAACTCCCATAGAAGTGAATGAGGAAGACGGCCGCTAGCACCAACCTCCCCATTCACATGCATGGCCAGCTCGCTGCGAGCAGCTAGCATAGGGGATTTTACATCATGGTAAACTCCCTTTAAGCTAAGTTTATTCCTGTCTTTGTTCCCCATCTGTTTAATGTTGAGGTAAATTCAAAAACAGCCACTAGATGTCAGTATTGTATGAGTAACTCTAGTTTTAGCTCAAAAGGGGGAAGCATTCCTCATTAGGTGCGCACCATCATTGGCGCTACATGTCCTAGCTCATTTCCTATGAGCCCTTTAGATAATCATTAGGGAGAGGCACCATGTAGGTGTGTGGAGACTCCATGGTCACTCCACTGAAACTTAAATATATTAAATAAGCTCAATTGCTAGGACTTTGCAGCCCCACCTGTTATAAAGCATTACTAAGGGGTTGTCTCACTACATTGATTCATCTTACCTCAGTCCTGTTTTCTTGGTTTCATTCTGAATTCAGGGGTGTGTTTACTGGCTTCTACTAGGCTGCAGGGTATTTATAGTGACCAGTACTGGCAGTCAATCAAGAGAAATTGAACAGGTCTGTAGCTATAGCGACCTGAGTTGCTGATGCAGCCCATACAAGAGGGATGTCTCGGAATAGATAGGACACTGGTAATGGACAAATATTGCAAAGGGACTTGTTTTTGCAAGATCTTTAACATAAAAAGCAATCCTTGTAGTAAGACAACCCCTTTAACTCACTTCAGACTCACTAAACTTTTCAATATGAATAGGAATAAAGCCCCCATGTTAACCCTTTATGAGCTTCATCTAGAGCCTTTCACACAGCCAGCCTGTATTCTACCTTGCACTGATGATTATTATTATTTATTATTATTATTATTATTATTAGTATTTATTTTAGAGCGCCATTAATTCCCGGGCGCTGTACATTTAAGGGGAATTACATACATAACAAATGTTGAACAAATACAATGGTGACAAAAATGACTAGTAACTGAAACAGAGAGGAAAGAGGAGCCTGCCCGCGAGGGCTTACAATCTACAAGGAAGAAGGGGAGAGACAGAAGGTGTGGGGCAGACATGTTTGCGGGCCGGTGTAGTGGTGGTGGGGTTAATGTGGGTTGTAGGCTATCCTGAAGAGATGGGTTTTCAGGTTGCTTTTGAAACTGGTGAAAGTTGGGGAGAGTCTGATGTTTTGGGTTAAGGAGTTCCAGAGTGTGGGTGAAGCACGGGAGAAGTCTTGGAGACGGTTATGTGAGGAGCTGATGAGAGGGGAGCAGAGGAGAAGGTCCTGTGAGGAGCGGAGATTGCGTGAGGGGAGGTATCTGGAAATTAGGGCAGAGATATATGGATGATGGGACAAATATCCCAAAACAGCTGTTTACAGATGAAGATCTGGGTTGGCTTTATTCCCACTCATATTGCAAGGCTCAGTAAGTCAGATGTGACTTGAGGAAAGCGACAACCAATAGGCTACATAGGTACATCGTAAATCCTGCCTGCCTACCTATATGGGCCCTATAGCTACATAAACCCTGCCTGCCTATATGGAGTCCTATATTCTATCTAGACTCTGTCTGCCTATATGGGACCCTATAGCTACCTAAACCCTGCCTGCCTATATGGCCCCTATACCCTACATAAACCCTGCCTGCCTACCTATATGGGCCCTATAGCGACATAAACCCTGACAACTTATATGGCCCCTATACCATACCTGCCTGCCTACCTATATGGGCCCTATAGCTACCTAAACCCTGCCTACTTATATGGGGCCCTATAGCTACCTAAACTCATCAAGTTTGACCAAAGGAGAGGAGAAGATGTGGCTGATGGAGCGGTATAGGAAACTTTAGAATTTTTGTTTCCCTTTATTGATTCAAAGAAATATTGAACCCATAGGGCATGAACTGCCTTAAAATGAATATTTCAATTCTAATCCCAAATCACAATTAGATCATTACATCTTTATGCCACTACATAAGAATATTATTTTCTTGTAGGTAAATGCCTAAACCTTTCTTGAAGCCCCCACCTGTTCCTGCAGTGAGGAACTACTGAGCTGGCTATTTCACAGATTCATGGTTTGTATGGTAAGAAGGCTTGCTATCTTTGTAGATTGAACTTTTTTTTTCTCCAGATAGATGGAGCACCCCTTTGTCTTTTGAGGGGGTTTTACATGAAATAGCTTTTCACCATACTTTTTGCAGGGGCATTTGTATACTTAAAGAAATTAGTGATATCTCCTCTTAAAGGGTCACAGGGTCCTACTTCTTCACCCTTAAACTTATTTAAATGTATTTTAGTATTAGTAAAACAAAGTTCTTGGGTTCTTTCTGTCCTTTCTGTCAGGATCTTAAAATCCAGGATGGGTCTCATTGAGAATTGCTTCTCGACATTACATTGTTTTCTAGTTGCTTTTTAGTAACCAATTACAAAATGGCATGTGGCAGATCTCAGCAACATGGAGCCTATGTTTTAAAAGTTCAGCACCTGACACATTAGATGGATATTCTAAGAGAGAATCAAAATAACACCACATTTCACATATTTTATAGCAATTGTAAAAATACAGGAAAGCAACCCCACCGGGTTCTTTGTATTGCGGGGAGAAGACCGTGTGGGACTCCGTGTGGTGCACCGACGGATAAATAACGGACACAACAAGGCTGACCGGGAGAACTGAGGCTTTACTTTTCTTCCAGCAACGACAGTCGCGGTACGACTTGGTCGCCCGTATCTAGATTCTCGCAGCTCCTTCAGCATTCACGCATCCGCAGTTCCCGGGGGACTATCCTATCCACTTTCCCCACTGCGCTGACCTAACCTTCTCCTGTGGTTCGTCCACTTGGTCCAGGCTGCTGCTGACTCTGTCTGCTGCACACTTAGGCCATGTTCACACGGCGCAATTACGCCATGTGGATGGGGGTGGGAGCGGCGGCGGGAGCGGTAGCGGCGGGAGTGGAGGGCCGGCACGTCGCCGGCCCATAGACTATTATTACTAGCGGCGTATACGCGCCGCTAGTAAATGACATGTCACTTATCTCCCCCTGCGGCGGATTCGCCTAGCGGGGAGAGGAGACACAGTCCATAGTTCTCTATGAGAATTGTGGATTACCGTAATGACTGGGACGTATTCCAGCCCGTAATTCACTCATTACGAGGCGAATTACGGGCTGAAATCCGTGCCCAAATAAGCCGTGTGAACATAGCCTTAGGCTTCTTGCCACTTCTCATAAACTCTTTGGCCAGAAGCAAACGTTTTGCCCTGGCCTGCTTGCTGAAGAACTATAACTATATACAGGTCCTAATCCTCTCAGGCCTCCTTCCTAGACTTCCATGCCTCCCCTCATCCCAGATGTAGTGAGGGTGCTGCTTACTGCTCACTCTCCAACGACAGACTCACTAACTGTCACAAAGTGCAGCCTCAATCCCCCTATGCTGCTGCTAGCCCACCTTCTGCTCCTCAGATCTAGCTCCCTGATTGGCTGGGAACAGTATTACCCTACAGTAACTGGGTAAAAACTGAATGTAACACACTTTAATATGAATCTATGGTCTGCTAACTCAACCAACCCTATCACTACTATACCTAAGGCACTGTAGTTCTAGTTTCCCTTAACAACCTGATACTTATACTACTTTCTAATACAGGGATATCTGGCACAAGGCTGCCTACACCTCCTCATATCTCCCCATCTTAAAACGAATCCGTCCCCGGATTCAACGACATTCACACACATTTCTTTTGCAATGCAGATAAAACATTTTTATACTTATGAAATAAACGTAAACATTTGGCAACAACCGAATGGGGTTAAGGTTCAGCGTCCTTTTTGACCCTGGCCAAGTCCTTGTCCCCCATAAATGTTTCAACAAAAATACTATCAGGGCAAGGTTTCAGCATCCATTATTTTTCCCACACAAAGTCCTTGGCCCTGCAAGAACATAAGTGTCTCCCTCCCCGGGGATTGGTGCAAAGGCACCGGGCTAACAAGCAGCTTACTGTTTTCTCATCGGCTCCAGCTGCTCTCCCAGATGACGTGTCAGCTCCTGCTGCTCAAGTCCTAGCAGTCCTACAGAAGCCTCCAATATTCTCCGCAACAACTCATGGGCTTCCCGGACATAAGCCTGTCCGCAATGAGCGGAGAAAAGCCACCCCCCTTCACATTCACTTGCACATATTCTGTCTGAAAACTGGACAGAAGAATGTGCATGCAGAAAGTCAATTGGGCGGCCCGCGGGCGGAAAAACCGGGGACTGCTGCATGGGTTTTCCATAGGAGCCCGTTGCGCTTGTTTGCGGCCAGTTTTTCAGATGGTCTGCAAAAGCGCAAACCGTCTGAAAAACCAGCCGCAAACCTGTGCCGTGAGGACATGGCCTAACTGTCTCACTGTGCAGCTTCAATCCCCCGCTGCTGCTAGCCCACCTTCTGCTCCTCAGATCTAGCTCCCTGATTGGCTGGGAACAGTATTACACTACAGTAACCGGGTAGAAACTGGCTGTAACCCTCTCTAATATAAATCTGTGACCTGCTAAATAAATCAATCCTATCACTACTATAACTAAGACCCTATAGTTCTAGTTTCCCTTAGCAACCTGATACATATACTACTTTCTAATACAGGGATATCTGGCACAAGGCTCCCTACACCTCCTTACAGCAGCTTGTGGGAGGGGTAAAGGAAGCGCCGGACCCGGCGAAGCTGGGGGGAGGCGCCGCATGACCGCACACGCAGGGACGTGCGGGCCGTGACGTTGGGAAAGGGGAGGGGCCAACGGCCGGAGCAGCCGCGCGGGAGGAAGTGTTCCTCAGTTGCGCGGCGTGCTTCAAGCGAGGCCCACCCACCCGCCCTAATTAGGTTGTGTAGTTGGTCAGTGTGGGGACTGGTTTTTTCTCGGTTGAGAGGGGTCGCGGTGGCCGGGTGGCGTTAGGGGTCCTTGGAGTTGGTGGAACAAATTGGTGTGAGGGAGTCAGAAGGAGGTTGATTCCCTCAATTGAGGATGGATTCTGTTTGGTCTGGCGAAGGTGGGGCTCCTTTAGGGTAAAGTCCCTGGGAGTCGGGAGTTGGTTTAGCCATTAACATGGCTTCGGTGCCCTCGAGCCAGTGGTTGCGGCTGAGGGTAATGGTTGGAGAATAGTATGGTTCGCCAGATCTCTTAGCTCCAAGGACCCCTGCCCCAATGTTGGTTGGTGGTGGTACTTATAGTACCTGGAAAATGGTGGTTGTGTCTGTAAGTTCTTTACAGATTATGGGTATTTATAAGGATGGGTTTTATGCACAATGTTTGTGCTATGTTTTCATATGTTTTTATATGTTTATGTATATGTTAATAAAATGGCTGCTGTGGCCAATATAATCCAATGTGTTGTCCAGTGTCTTGTTTCCATTTAAGGGATGGGGGAGTTATCTAATGTGGGGGGAGGGACAACCTGGGTTGGAAAATTGGCTTGGGACAGTGGCATGGAGGGGTAAGGTTATTAGTTACATGGGGCACGGACTCTGCGTTGCGTTAGGGTCAAGATTCATGGGATCTGGTGTTTGTGTGTGCTGTGCTTTTCAACACTATGTACGGGATGTAACTGTAGTTTGTATTCACACGTATCTATTTGATTGGTAATATATGTAGAAGCAGGCCATCCTGTAGCTCTACTGCGGGTTATAAACAGGGCCGGGACAAGACATTTTGGTGCCCTAGGCACATAAGGAAAATGGTGCACCCCCACCCTTCTCCCCACATGCATGTAGTTGAAATTTCAAAATACCCCTAATAAAAGAGACTTATAACAGATTAATACCGACTCTGGTCCTGTCTTTAACCCCTTAAGGACCCGGTGTTTTTTTTTGTTGTTGACACGTTCGTTTTTCCCTTCTCGCCTTCCCAGTGCCATAACTTTTTTATTTTTCTACCTACATAGATATATGAGGGTTTTTATTTTGCGGGACAAGATGTACTTTCTAACGGTGTTATTCACTGTACTATAGAATATACTGGGAAACTGCAAAAAAATTCCAAGTGGGACAAATTGTGAAAAAAAAAAAGTACTTTTGCCATGTTTGCGGGTGTTTTGCTTTTACGGCGTTCAATCTTCAGTAAATATAATGTGTTATCTGTATTCTACAGGTTGATACACATCCGGAAACACCAAACATGTAGGGTTTCCGTTACGTTTTGGTACCGTAAAAAAATGCTAAATTTTTTCTATTTTTGAAATTTGCACCACGGCGCCATTTTGCGCAACCAATAACTTTTTTGTACTAACACCTATGGACGTCAGTGAGGGGGCATATTTTGCGGGTTGAAGTGTAATTTTTATCGCTAGCAGTCTGGATCTTTTTTTGATCACTTTTATTCCATTTTTCAAGTGACATAAAATGACCAAAAAACGCAATTTTGGCGTTTGGAATTTTTCTCTTCTACGGTGTTCAGCGTACGGGATAAATGATGTTACATTTTTATAGATCGGACTTTTTCGGGCGCGGCGATACCAAATATGTGTAACTTTTTTTATTATTTTATTGTTTTTATTTGTACAATGGGGAAAGGGGGGGTGATTTGAACTTTTAATACTTTTTTTAATATTTTAAAACTTTAGTATTTATTTTTTTTACTGTAAAATTGTGTCCACCTATGTTGCTTGACTAATAGGTGGCGCGTTCGTTAATACAGTCTAATGCATTGTCTATGCAATGCATTAGACTGTACCAAGATGGCGTTTCCCATCATCGCGCGGCACCGTTCTTCATTCATTCAGACAACGCGGCAATCTTTGCCGCGGCATCTGAAGGGTTAAACAGCGTGGGCGGATCTGCCTGTTTGCGCTGTAACGCTAGATGTTAGCGTCGATTAGCCGCTAACACCCACCAGCTATGCGGGGGGGTCGGGGAGCAATCCCCCTGCAAATCCCCTTAGGGACCCTGGGACGTATGAGTACGTCCAGGGTCCTTAAGTGGTTAAAGCTAGGTCTACACTGCATCGGACAAAATATGGCCGAAAGTCGACCATTTTTTTCCAATGCACGACCGCAGGGTTTTTTTTTTCATTTTGTGCAAAAAACGTGGTTGTTTCTAATTTTATTGCCGTTGACCCGTACAATTGATTGTATGGGAAACCGAAGGCAAAACGTTGTATAATACACTGGTGCCGAAGGACAATTGTAGAAAAATGACCTGTGTAGTTTTTTTCTATTAAAGTCTATGGCTGCCTGAACAATCGTATTTTCAGTGGTTTTAGAATCCTAAAACTGGTAAAAATACGATTTCATTTAATTGCAGAGTAGACATAGCCTAAGGCTTAATTTGCAGAGGTTCCGATTCATAACGGACACCCATGGCACCCAGAAGACCTACAATGAGTCTGTTGGATTTCTGCAGTGGTACCTGTCATTGAGACATAAAAAATAGCACAGGGGGACGTGACCGCTGCTGCCAATCAGTGGTTGCAGCAGTGACGTTGCTGTCTGGAAGGAGAAAGTAAAAAACAGAAGCTCATTGGCAGGTGCAGCGCTGGAACTGAGGTTAAGGGACAGGTGAGTTAATTTTTTTTTTTTTTATAGGGCAGCAGTATGCTATTAAAAAAAAAAAATAATAATGTCCTAGACAACCCTTTAAGGCGGTATTCAGACAATTGTAAAGTCATCAGACAAATACGTACCAAAGCCAGAAGACCATAAAAGTTACCACAAAATGGACAATATGTTTAAATGTCATCTTAATCTTGCCTAATGGTCAGTGAATATTGGGCATGCAGCAAATTGTCCCAATGATAGAAAAATATTTAGTCTAACTGGCTCCATTTTTTACATACTCGGGACACATTTCTATTACTGAGAGGCCATTGACATCTCATTTATGGCTACATCCTTTGTAGCCATTGGGATACTGTGAAAAACAGTCCCTTAACATAGACCATGGAGAAAAATAGAGCAAATATGTCTTGTTTGAACTACATTTGTGTTATTATTCTTCATGGCTACAACATGATATACGTTGAATGACTGTTTTTCACGGCTTCACAGTGGTTGCTAGAGATGTAGTCAAAAATCAAATGTCAGTGGTCTATTAATGTCAATTCTGGCTGGCATCAGCCATACTGCATCCAGGTAATAAAGCTTGTGTGGATGCAAAGTGGCTGATACCTGCGAGAACTAGCTTTCTAAGTGCCCAGTAAATGATGAGCAAGCAGTGTCTACCACTACCAGTGACACAGTGGACTCAGCACCCATAATAAAAATGACAACAACAAACATACTTGTTAAAAAAACAAACATCTGTTTTCTTAGGACTGAGCTGGCACAGGCTGTGTGGACGGAGGGGAGGCACTGCCCCAGCAGTCAGCACTTGGCAGCTAGTGCGAGATTGCAATGCCCTGACTTACATAAGAGCAGGAACAGAGGTTACTGTTCTGCACCATGACAGCAGGGATTGGCTCACCTCGGCTCTTTTTAGGATGTAATCTGTCACTGTGACTTTGTTATCTGGTCCCAGGACTTTTGAAGATCATGAGCGGGGGGCCTCATTGAGGTGAGCGGCAACTTCTCTCACATGGGGGCGACGGACCATCAGAGAGTAAAAAAGGTCAGCCAGCTGCTGCTTAGTTACGTGAGCTACTGCAGCAGTCATGATGAATGATTATGTCTGTACATAACTATGCTCCCTATTGTCTGGCAGAGGTGGCGCCCTAGGCGATCGCCCACCTCTGCCTACCCATCATCCCGGCCCTGGTCATAAATCAGACGCATTCTAGCGCTAAGACGACAATTTTGGTTCAGGTAAAACACTTTGAAAGTGGTTTACCTGTTCCAGCAGTAAAGCGCCTGGAATTGCTGTACTAAAGCTATAAATCTATAGCTTCGTACGGTTCTAGCGAAGCCCCATTCACTATAGTTTTAATTTGTCCACACGCCAATATCAGGCGCATTACAGAGCGTCCGCAGCACTTTGTAATGTGCCTGATTTAGAGGGCATGCAGGAGAAGTATAGTGAGCGGGGCTGTGCTAGATTCGGATGAAAAGATGCCAGACTTCTGGCGCAGCCCTGTTCATACAAGTCGCCCATAGTGACTGAATAATATTGTCCAACCCATAACCACATATCACTACAACATAGTGGCTAAGTAATAACAATATCTCTAAGGCTATGTTCACACGGCTTATTTCGGGGCATATTTACTGACGTAATTACGTCCGCAAATACGTCCCGAAATACGTTTCATATAATAAACAAGTAGATTAGCATTGATTCCAATGTAAAATACGCCTCAATCGTTCACACAGAGGCGTATTTTCGCAACGTATTTGCGGGCGTAAATACGTCCGTAAATACGATCGTAAAATTAAGTCCCCTGTCACTTATTGAGGCGTATTTTGCAATGTAAATCCCCATTGTAAAGAATGGGGAATGTATTTACGACGCGAAATACGCGCCACACTTTGTGACACGTATTTGAAACGTATTTCAGGACGTATTTGCGTCCGTAAATACGTCCGTAAATACGCGCCCAAATAAGCCGTGTGAACATAGCCTAACACTCTTGTTCCATCACTGCGGCTGTCCTGATGATCACAGCAGATGACGTTCCTGTTCATTCTCTATGTGACTGCCGCAGCCATTCACAGGCCACAATGGTCATGTGTTGGATATACCACATGTGACCGTTGCCATCTGTAATTGGCTGCAGAGGTCACATATTTTTCATCACATATGGATATGTTATGGATATTAAATTCTTCTCATAAGTCCCTATAAATTATATTGGTGATTAAAATTTGCAATCTTAAATAAGCATGCAAAATGGCCGACATCAATTCTCCATCTTTAAAGTTCTCCTTTATCTCTGTTAAAACTCAAACACAGATTAATTTTCTGTTTGCAAAACCTTCCCCCATTTTGTTTTTCTCCTTATACGCAGTTTTTCCTACATTCTCAGATACTCTGGCTGTGAATATGTAAATAATGTTGTTAATTTTTAGTGAAACCGCTGCAGCAAGGCCAAAATATAGGGCCAAAATCACCGCTACAACATACTCTGTCATGAGCACTTATCACTGACATATTATAATAGCATGAATGATTCTAACATTTAAATGCCAATCGAAGAATGATTAAGGGTGTATTCTAATTAGCCGGTTATAGTGTAGTTAATAATGAAGAGGTGTTGTATAGTTAAAATTGTTTGTCCAATAAAGATATAGGACGACATGTACGAACGGGGCTGCACCAGATATCTGGCGTCTTTACAGCCCAATATCCAGTGCAGCCCCGTTCATACATTATCAAATCTCCCGCGGGGCGCACTAGAACCGTAGCGAGGCTACATATTTATAGCTTCGCTAAGTATTTCTGGGCGCATTACAGCTCGAGCACTTTTAAAGTGGTATACCTGAGTCTGAACTGTGGTGCACGCCCCGGAATGCACCTGATTTATGAACCGCTGTATAGCAGGTTCATAAAACAGGCGCGTTTTATGCCTTTTTTAATCGCATGAAATTTGTGTCCCCACGCCAAATTTCATACATGTCACCCATACTGTCTATTTGCATATGATACCCCTTAAAACAGAGGTTATAAAAACTTGTGCACAACTTATTAATAAGCAAGACTGCACTGACATTTTGGATGTCTCTTCATTCTTTCCATATATAAGCATATACACTTCTGGTTTAATTTTGAATACCGCACAACAAGATTTAGGGCTTGTCCCCACGCCATGGGTTTTCAGTCGGATTTACAGACGGTTTTCTGATTTGTAGACCAACTGTCCACCTTTTACATAGACATAAATAGAAAATTGGTGCAACATAGAACGGGGGCGACGGACCATCAGAGAGTAAAAAAGGTCAGCCAGCTGCTGCTTAGTTACGTGAGCTACTGCAGCAGTCATGATGAATGATTATGTTTGTACATAACTATGCTCCCTATTGTCTGGCAGAGGTGGCGCCCTAGGCGATCGCCCACCTCTGCCTACGCATCATCCCGGCCCTGGTCATAAATTCTAGCGCTAAGACGACAATTTTGGTTCAGGTAAAACACTTTGAAAGTGGTTTACCTGTTCCAGCAGTAAAGCGCCTGGAATTGCTGTACTAAAGCTATAAATCTATAGCTTCGTACGGTTCTAGCGAAGCCCCATTCACTATAGTTTTAATTTGTCCACACGCCAATATCAGGCGCATTACAGAGCGTCCGCAGCACTTTGTAATGTGCCTGATTTAGAGGGCATGCAGGAGAAGTATAGTGAGCGGGGCTGTGCTAGATTCGGATGAAAAGATGCCAGACTTCTGGCGCAGCCCCGCTCATACAAGTCGCCCATAGTGACTGAATAATATTGTCACACCATAACCACATATCACTACAACATAGTGGCTAAGTAATAACAATATCTCTAAGGCTATGTTCACACGGCTTATTTCGGGGCGCATTTGCGGACGTAATTACGTCCGCAAATACGACCCGAAATACGTTTCAAATAATAAACAAGTAGATTAGCATTGATTCCAATGTAAAATACGCCTCATCGTTCACACGAGGCGTATTTTCGCAACGTATTTGCGGGCGTAAATACGTCCGTAAATACGATCGTAAAATTAAGTCCCCTGTCACTTATTGAGGCGTATTTTGCAATGTAAATCCCCATTGTAAAGAATGGGGAATGTATTTACGACGCGAAATACGCGCCACACTTTGTGACACGTATTTGAAACGTATTTCAGGACGTACATGCGTCCTTAAATACGTCCGTAAATACGCCCCGAAATAAGCCGTGTGAACATAGCCTAACACTCTTGTTCCATCACTGCGGCGGCTGTCCTGATGATCACAGCAGATGACGTCCCTGTTCATTCTCTATGTGACTGCCGCAGCCATTCACAGGCCACAATGGTCATGTGTTGGATATACCACATGTGACCGTTGCCATCTGTAATTGGCTGCAGTGGTCACATATTTTTCATCACATATGGATTGTTATGGATATTAAATTCTTCTCATAGTCCCTATAAATTATATTGGTGATTAAAATTTGCAATCTTAAATAAGCATGCAAAATGGCCGACAATCAATTCTCCATCTTTAAAGTTCTCCTTTATCTCTGTTAAAACTCAAACACAGATTAATTTTCTGTTTGCAAACCTTCCCCCATTTTGTTTTTCTCCTTATACGCAGTTTTTCCTACATTCTCAGATACTCTGGCTGTGAATATGTAAATAATGTTGTTAATTTTTAGTGAAACCGCTGCAGCAAGGCCAAAATATAGGGCCAAAATCACCGCTACAACATACTCTGTCATGAGCACTTATCACTGACATATTATAATAGCATGAATGATTCTAACATTTAAATGCCAATCGAAGAATAATTAAGGGTGTATTCTAATTAGCCGGTTATAGTGTAGTTAATAATGAAGAGGTGTTGTATAGTTAATATTGTTTGTCCAATAAAGATATAGGACGACATGTACGAACGGGGCTGCACCAGATATCTGGCGTCTTTACAGCCAATATCCAGTGCAGCCCCGTTCATACATTATCAAATCTCCCGCGGGGCGCACTAGAACCGTAGCGAGGCTACATATTTATAGCTTCGCTAAGTATTTCTGGGCGCATTACAGCTCGAGCACTTTTAAAGTGGTATACCTGAGTCTGAACTGTGGTGCACGCCCCGGAATGCACCTGATTTATGAACCGCTGTATAGCAGGTTCATAAAACAGGCGCGTTTTATGCCTTTTTTAATCGCATGAAATTTGTGTCCCCACGCCAAATTTCATACATGTCACCCATACTGTCTATTTGCATATGATTCCCCTTAAAACAGAGGTTATGAAAACTTGTGCACAACTTATTAATAAGCAAGACTGCACTGACATTTTGGATGTCTCTTCATTCTTTCCATATATAAGCATATACACTTCTGGTTTAATTTTGAATACCGCACAACAAGATTTAGGGCTTGTCCCCACGCCATGGGTTTTCAGTCGGATTTACAGACGGTTTTCTGATTTGTAGACCAACTGTCCACCTTTTACATAGACATAAATAGAAAATTGGTGCAGTAGTTCACACTGCACAGATTTCCCGCTGGACGGTTTTTGACACTGCCGGTGTTCGTAAAAACTTAGAACATGTTCATTCTTCTGCCCGGTTTTCGGGCAGAACATGAACATTGAGGTGTGAAGGGGACAGCAAACCACAGACAAAAGCTGTCCCCCTACGTGCCAAAAAGAGACAAAATATCGGTCGGAACATCTGACCGGTTTTTTGTCAGTGCCGTGGGAACGCACCCTTAGGGGGTCCTTAGAAGTCTCCATATCAGATGGACTAACAAGCTTTTGTTAGTGTCGGCACATCCCTTTAGCCAGACGTGATAACAGACCAGAAACCATGGAACAGTAAATTAACCCTATAAAAACGCTAACACCAATTTAGGATTAGAGTAAAAAATTGAGGTGTGAAATGTCCCGAACCTGAATTTTTTCACAAGTTCGGATGAACCAGTTTCGAACCAAACAGGGACTTACTCAAGCAACACTGCTGCTGAGAGATGTTTTCTCCCACTTCCTGTACGTTTTTCAGCCTTCTTCTGATTTATTCCAGTGAATGTGTATTAAAGGGGTTGTCTCACTACAAGGATTGCTTTTTATGTTAAAGATCTTGCAAAAACAAGTCACTTTGCAATATATGTCCATTAACAGTGTCCTACCTATTCTGAGATATCCCCTCTTGTATGGGCTGCATCAGCTCTTCAGGTCGCTATAGCTACAGACCTGTTTGATCTCTCCTGATAGGCTGCCAGCATTCGTCGCTATAGCTACAGACCTGGCTTCTACTGCAGCCTAGTGGAAGCCAGTAAACACGCCCTTGAATTGAAAATGAAACCAAGAAAACAGGACTGAGGTCAGATGAATCCATGTAGTGAGACAACGCCTTTAAATCCACAGGGTGGCAGTATACTACAATCAATTGACCTCCCAGGTACATTTATGAAGGCTGTAGTACGACTATGTTATACACTAAACAGAAGAACTAGTTAAAGAAAGGGATACAGTACATTTTACTGACCAGACAAAGATGCCTGTTCATTTTTTAAATACTCAGAAGTGGTAAAACTAATTGTCAGAGAATCAGAGTAATTAACATTATGGAAATTCTAAGAAGAAAATAATTTGTATAATGTGAGTGCAATCTTCACAAATTTTACATTTGTGTCAAAAATGAGTAAGAAATGCTTCAATTAATTGGGTTATCCACCCTTTTAAAATTAATGGCATAGCCTCAAGATGGACATCAGTATTAGATTCGTGGGAGAAAATGAATAAACTGGTCAAAGCTGCAATATCTAGCACAGCCTCGCTATAAAAAGTATGAACCAGTGTGGGGTGTGCAACAACACTACCAGTGGTCTAATGGGCCGTTCACAGAAGTTTTATGCCACTTCTGTGATGTTATTCGGGGTATTGTGAAAAATGTAGCAATGGATACCACAATATAGCCGAAGAGGCCCCATAGAGTTCAATAGAGCAAATGTAGTCCTACTGTGTTTCCCCAAAAATAAGACAGGGTCTTATATTATTTTTGCTCTGAAAGATGGGTTAGGGTTTATTTTCAGAGGATGTCTATTTTCTTGTTCTCAAGGGTTCCTGCTACTGCAGAGTCCGGCACTTTTCGCTTGAATAAACTCCACTCGCCAGCTGTCTTCTTTAAAATAAATTCACTTTATTTGAACATGTTAAAAATATATATATATAACATGGCAGGGAGTAGTAACCCGATGTACCACAGTGATCAAATGATCAATGCACGATGCGTTTCGATTTCTATCAAATCTTAATCATTGTGCTTGGTATCTGCTCCAGTATGCTATCCATTTATAGGTCAGCATAGGGGCGTTACTATTTTCTGTTTAACTCCTTCCCCTCCGGTTAATTTTAACCCTCGACTTAGGCTAGTATTCACACTCAATTTATTTACCTTTACATAAAAAAGCTAAACTATATTAAAAACAATACAGATCATAGATAACTATGCATATAGATAGTTTAATAGTGGTATAGGAGATCATATTTTATATTCAGACCTTCTGGTTGCCGTGTACGTAATTTAAAAATCCACCAAGCTTCTCTCATGAGAAGCCTCCTTTTGTGGTCGCCTCCTCTTGCTGTTAAAGAAACTTTTTCTATACCATTTACTATGATGCTAGCTGTGCTATGGTTATGGATATCGATACAATGTTTTGACACAGCTGACATATTTATATTCCACACCGGATTTTTAGCATCTGATAAATGTCGTCTAATTCTCGTCTTTAGATTATTTGTTGTACAGCCTACATATTGTATTTTGCACTCAGTGCAAGATATTAAGTACACTACATATTTAGTATTACAGTTTATGTACTGCTCTATATTGAACTTTTCTCCTGTGACATATGATTGAAACTCTTTGCTGTTTTTCATATGCTTGCAATTAATGCAAATTTTGTGACCGCAACCATAGTTTCCCCTCGTTTGCAACCACTGTACGTTCTCAGTAGAGCTATGTGAATTATACATGCTAGGAGAGATAGTAGAACCTATAGTCGTACCTCGTTTGGGAACATATTTCACCCCTTCTGATAAGATTTTATTCATTCTACTATTTGAATGTAATATAGGTAGATGTTTTTTGATTATTTTTATTATTTGATTATATGTCTATTTTCTTGTTTCTCCGTTTACCTGCACATATGGTTCAGTACTGCAGTAAATGGTGGGTGTGTATTCACATGGACCACACATCTGCACATCATACATTGACCTAATGCTTCTCAGCAAAATTTTACAAAAATCAACATGAGGTTCTTTTTGTTGAAACGGTATAAGCCCACTTGCCACTTCATAGCGACCTCTTTAACCCCTTAAGGACCCGGCGTTTTTTTTTGTGACACGTTCGTTTTTCCCTCCTCGCCTTCTGAAAGCCATAACTTTTTTATTTTTCCACCTACATAGACACATGAGGGCTTTTATTTTACGGGACAAGATGTACTTTCTAATGGTCTTATTCACTATACTATAGAATATACTGGGAAACCGCAAAAAAATTCCAAGTGGGACAAATTGTGAAATTTTTTTTTATTTTCGCCATGTTTGCGGGGGTTTTGCTTTTACGGCGTTCAATCTTCGGTAAATATAATGTGTTATCTGTATTCTACAGGTTGTTACGCATCCTGCAATACCAACAATGTAGGGTTTCCAGTTATGTTTTGGTACCGTAAAAAAATTCCAAACATTTTCTATTTTTGAAATTTGCGCCACGGCGCCATTTTGTGCGACACATAACTTTTTTGTACTAACACCTACGGACGTCAGTGAGGGGGCATTTTTTGCGGGTTGAAGTGTACTTTTTATCCCTAGCAGTTTGGAATGCATGCGACTTTTTTGATCATTTTTATTCCATTTTTGAGTGACGTAAATGACCAAAAAACGCAATTTTGGCGTTTGGAATTTTTTTTCGTCTACGGTGTTCAGCGTATGGGATAAATGATGTTATATTTTTATAGATCGGACTTTTTCGGACGCGGTGATACCAAATATGTGTAACTTTTTTATTATTTTAATGATTTTATTTGTAAAATGGGGAAAGGGGGTGATTTGAACTTTTAATACTTTTTTTTTGTACTTTAAAACTTTTTTTTTTTTTTTTTACTGTAACATTGAGGCCACCAATGGTACTTGACCACTAGGTGGCGCGATTTTTAATACAACCTAATGCATTGCATAGGCAATGCATTGGGGGTGTACAAAGATGGCGGTTTCCCCACTTCCTGTCTGGGGAAACGGAAGTGGGCAAACCGGCCAGGATAAGTGACGGGAGCCTTCACAAGGCTCCCCACCACCATGCCCGGTCGTCGGATCGGTGCAGCATAGCTGCGCTTATGCCGATCACCGCACCGATCGGTGCGCGGCACCGATAGGCGTTCATTCAGACGCCGCGGCCATCTTTGCCGCGGTGTCTGATGGGTAAAACAGCGCCAGCGGGCGGAGCCACCGCCGGCGCTGGTACTGCCAGGTGTTAGCGGCGATTGGCCGCTAACACCCGGCAGCTGTGCGGGGGGGTCGCGGCGCGATCCCCCTGCAAAGCCCCTTAGCGGCCCTGGGACGTACTCATACGCCCAAGATCGTTAAGGGGTTAAAGTGGGTCCCTACACTAATGGGAGCAGCAGTGCATGGCAGCCTCTGCCGCAGCAGCAGAAGCTACGACAGTGAGGGGCACAACCCAGTGGTCTAACAGCACCACTGTTGCCACACCTAGCCCCCCGGCCCTGAACTGCAACCCCACACAAGCACAGCATCACAGTAACAATGGCCGCCACACAGCACCACCACCAAAAAAAGGAAAGCTTCACTAGCGCTTACCTCTCCTGGGCTCCCTGCAAGTAGACTGAAAGAAATAGGGCATTAACCCTTAAACAGACTATTGCTAATTAAAACACCTGGGCCAAATGGGGAGGACTGCTGATCCAAGTAAAAAAGCAAAGACATATTGTAACATGTATATGGAAGAGAAAAACATAGACCGCACATCCTCACACTATGCGTTGATTTATTGCTTCTCAGTGAAATTTTACAAAAATGAACATGAGGTTCTTAGTATACTTTTTGGAATAGCACTGTATGGCGAACAATACTGCAGCAACAGCCTCACCAGTGAGGAGCACAACCCAGTGGCACCACTGCTGCCAGTCCTAGCCCCCGGTTCTGGGCTGTACCCCCACACAAGCATAGTATCACAGTCATTTCAGTCTTCTTGTTGGGAGCCCATGGAAGGATGAGCGTAAGTGATCTTTTCTTTTTTGTTGTGGTGTTGTGTGGTGGCCATTGTTGCTGTGTTGCAGTGCCTGTGGGGTGGTGTGACCCAGAGCCAGGGGGCCAGGTCTGGTAGCAACGGTGTTGTTGGGCTACTGGGCCGCTCCCCTTACTGGTACTGCTGTCACTGTGGTGGTGGCCGCCATGTGGTGCTACATCATAGTGTAGAGACTCACTTTATAGAGGTCACTATGAAGTGGCAAGTGGGTTTATACTGTTTGATCAAAAAGTATACTGTGAACCTCATGTTCATTTTTTTAAAATATTTTTGCCGAGTAGCAATAGATCCACGTATGGCAGCCAAATGTAGTGGTTGGCTTACCCCTGGTGGCCGGAAGCAGCCACAATGCTCAGGTTCAGGAGTGTAGTGATGCCAGTGGAACTACCTGATCTAGATGTGAGGACCCGACACTAGCCAACCCTTATTGCTGTGGGATCTTTTGAGTACGATTCTTTTGGGTGTTTCTTCTTCCTTTTGGGGGTAGGTAGATTATTGGATGGAGAAGAAAAGGGAAAGAGAACAACTCCGGTCATGTCTCGAGTTCCGAGATGTAACTGCACTATAGTCACTGAAACATCTTCAGAGTCTGCGCACATTTGTATCTACCACTATATGGTCCCTGTATGGAGGTAATATACAGTCTGCAAAGCCTGTGTACACAGGTTCTACTACTATATGGTCACTGTATGGTGGTAATATACAGTCTGCAAAGCCTGTGTACACAGGTTCTACTACTATATGGTCACTGTATGATGGAAATATTGGTTGTACAGTAGTGTAATGGTTTGGGTTCAGGCACAGTTTGGCAGCATCTCCCAGGTATCCAGAGATGCTGAATAGCCTATTGAACATTCAAAAGTTGACAATTATGGTAACTGCTTAAAGAGAAATAACAATGTAACGAGCGGTCCCGCAGCCCATGGGTTTGGCTGCGGGCGTTCTCGTGTTCCGGCTGTGTCCCCTGGCTCGGGGACGAGTCGCGCGCGGCTCGCGTGTTGGGCCACGGGCACACTCATTCCCCCTCGCCGATACAATTACCCGGACGCGCTCCTGCTTACCCGCAGTCTGCTGCCGGCTGCTCCTTAGGGCGCGCGCACGCCAGTTCTTTCAAATTTAACGGGCCAGCGTGCCGGTAATGCGTTGATTGCCGGGCGCTGACCCTATGTATTGGTAATGCCTCCAGCACGTCCCTGCTGGATCTTTAGTGCCTGTTGCCTACAGAGAAAGCGTCTATTCTAGTCTTGTCCTGATTACCTTCTCGCCTACGTCCCATGACCACGAACCTTTGCCACCTGTCCCGACCTTACCGCCTGTCCCTGACTACGAACCTGCCTTACGATTTTGTACCACGCTAAACCTCGGCTGCCACCGCAAGCAAGTCAAGTCAGGGGTAGCGACCTGGTAGACTCCCGCCGCAGCAAGTCCATCCTGCTTTGCGGCGGGCTCTGGTGAAAACCGAGACCTACTTAGACTCCGCTCCCTGGCGAGGTTTACACCACTGCTTGCGGTGGTCCAGTGGATCCACTGCCACACTTGTGACAGTAAGATTCAGCCATGGATCCCACCGAGGTACCCCTGCCCGGCGATGCGTATCTCGCAGCTTTCGTTGCCCAGCAGTCGCAGCAGATTGCACTACAAGCTCAGCAACTGAACCAGCTGACCTCCATGTTGAAGCAGTTCTTGGCTCAGCGGCAGCAGCCATCACCATCTGTGCCTACGCCTCCGTCAGCTGTTCCGCCCGCAACTGGGGGCCCCAAGCTCCGACTGCCGTTGCCGTCCAAGTTCAAGTGGGATCCTAAGCTGTGTCGGGGTTTTATTACACAGTGCTCCATGCATGTGGAGCTAATGGCCAACCAATTTCCGACCGAGCGTTCCAAGGTGGCATTTGTGTGCAGCTTGCTTTCTGGGAAGGCTCTAGCTTGGGCTACGCCTCTTTAGGATAGGAGCGACCCGGTGACAGCGAATCTGCAGGCATTCTTTTAGGAATTTTGCAGCGTATTTGAGGAACCCTCACGTGCGTCTTCAGCAGAAGCCGCGCTCCTGAATCTCCGCCAAGGCGAGTCCTCAGTTGGGGACTACGCGGTCCAGTTCCGTACCCTGGCTTCAGAGCTGTCTTGGAACGACGACGCCCTTTGCGCCACATTTAAGAAGGGTCTTTCCAGCAGGGTTAAGGATGTACTGGCTGCAAGAAATCTTCCTTCCTCTGAGTGATCTGATTCATTTGGCCACCCGTATAGATATACGCTTCACCGAGCGCCAGGAGGAGATCCGTCAGGAGCGTGAGTTGGTTCGGCCCTGCCGTGTTCCTCGTCTGGCTCCTGTCTTCCAGAGGTCTCTCCTGCCGCTTCCGGAGCCATCCTCCAAGAAGCCCATGCAGGTAAACAGAGCCCATTTGACAGAGCAAGAACGGTCTCGTCGTCGACCTGAAAATCTTTTCATCTTCTGTGCCAGCCCGTATCATTACCATCGGGACTGTCCTCTACGACCCCAGCATCCGGGAAACGCTCGCACCTAGGAAACGTGGGAGAGGCGTCCCTGGGTGAAAACTCCTCCTCTCCACGATTAACGATGCCAGTAGGGTTCTCCACCAGTTCAGGATTTGTGGTTCAGGTTCCTGCCTTCCTGGATTCCGGATCAGCCGGGAACTTCATTCACTCCTCTCTGGTATCTCGGTACCGCCTCCCGGTGTTTCGACTAGAGAGGCCGCTGGTGATCTCCTTGGTCAGCGGGGAGTACAAGACCGAATCGATAACCCTTTATGGAGGGGCCCTGCATAAGGAGGAGATCTCATTCTATGTGCTGCCTCGTTCTTCCTCAGCGATTCTTCTGGGGCTTCCGTGGCTGCAACGTCATGCTCCTAGGCTGGACTGGAGAACGGGTGGAGTCCTTCATTGGGGTCAGGACCGTCAGAATCTCTGTTTGGCTGCACAACGCCCAGTGAGCACCACCGCTTCGCCGACTCCTTCGGAGCCATTACCAGGTCTGCCTTCGGAATACCAGGACTTTGCGGATGTGTTTTCCGAGAAGCAGGCTGAGTCTCTTCCGCCTTATCGCCCTTATGATTGTCCCATTGATCTCCTGCCTGGGACTAGTCCTATCCAGGGCAGGGTCTATCCTCTGTCTGTGCCCAAGACTCAGGCCATGTCGGCCTACATCCGAGGGAACTTACAGAAGGGCTTCATTCGCAAGTCCTCCACACCGGCCGATGCTGGATTTTTCTTCGTGCAGAAGAAGGGCGGTTCTTTGCATCCGTGCATCGACTACCAGGGGCTCAATAAAATTACAGTATTGATCTCGGAACTCTTTGACCGGCTTCGGGGAGCCAAGGTGTTTACTAAGCTGGTTCTGCGTGGGGCTTACAACCTTATCAGGATTCGAAAAGGGGATGAGTGGAAGATGGCCTTCAACACCCAGGATGGGCACTTTGAATACCTAGTAATGCCGTTTGGTCTGTGTAATGCTCCTGCAGTCTTTCAGGAGTTCGTCAATGATATCTTCAGGGATCTTCTTTACACTTGTGTCATCGTGTACCTGGACAATATCCTGATCTTCTCTCCTGATCTACCGACCCATCGCATTCAGGTGCACCAAGTGTTGCGACGCCTGCGCAACAATCACCTGTATGCTAAGCTGGATAAATGTTTGTTCCATCGGACCAGTTGACCCTTCCTGGGGTATATCGTCTCCGACAAGGGGTTGCAAATGGACCCTACCAAATCGTCGGCTGTTTTGCAGTGGCCGCGACCAGTCAGACTTCGAGCCATTCAACGCTTTCTGGGATTCGGCAACTATTACCGGCAATTTATCCCCCACTTTTCCACCTTGGTGGCTCCCATCGTGGCCCTGACTAAGAAGAAGGCCAATCTGACATTTTGGTCGCCGGAGGGGAGGGGGTTTTTTCCCCGAGTTAAAGACGGGTTTTTCCTCCTTTTTTTCCCCCTGTCTTTTTGGTTTTCCCGGGACAACCCTTTTTGCGTTGGGAGGTGGTTTTGGTTTCTTCCGTGGGTACGGGGGGAAAGTCCCACTCAGGGGGGGCCTAAGGGGAAACACTATTTGGGGGGTTCTTCCCCAAAAGACTTTTTCCCCAAAAGCCGAAAAAATTTTTATGCCATTCGGGGATGGGGGAACTATTTTGCCATAAGAGGGCCCCTTGGAAATGGCGTAAATTTTTTGGGAAGGTCCCCGGGTCACCCATTTGATGTGTACCCCGCCCCAAAAGGGAACCTCCAGTATTTTAAAGTTCAGCTCAGCCCCTTTAAACCCCCATAAAGGCCCATTTGGTTTCCCTCATCTTCTCTGGGTGGGGTTTGACTTCGGGATTCCTTCCCCCCCGGGGGAAAAGGGGAAAAGGGTAAAAAGGCCGATGTTTCCCCTCCCCGCATGGGACACCCAATGGGGGGGAAAACCACGCACATTATCCCCCCAAAAACTTTTTGGTCCCCCCGGCTCCCGTGCGCCCCCAAACGATTCCTGGGAAAGATGTATTTTAATCCCCGGGAAACCCTTAACAAAGAGTCCTAAGATGGGGAAAATTGATTTTTGGGGGCCCAGGGCCCCCCGGGCCCGGGGGGTTTTACTGCTGATCTTGGGGTTCTAGGGGGCCAAACTTCCCCAAGGACACAAGAGAATTTGTGGAAAAGCCTGTACATTTTGGGGGCCCGGCAAAAAAGACTCCAGCCCCCATCCGTTTGGTTTATTTGAAAACCCTTGCCTACTCCCATTTCCCCCGTGGACACATGGGGGCAATGGACTTTATCCCGCCCTCCCTCCCCTTCCCTCAATTACTAGTTTTTGCGTGGTCACGGTTCGCTTTTCAAAAATGTGCCTTTGTTCCTTTCCCCGGGTACCATTTTGTCCTCGTCTCCCCCCAGCCCTCTTCTTTAAATTTTTTTATAAAATTTTTTCCCTTTTTTGCAACCCCGGAAACCTTGCCCCCAAACAACCATCATTCGTCCCGGGGGGGGGTCCATTTTGTTTCCAAGTTTGGGAGCACTTTTGCCCCGGTTTAAAAGGGTGAAGTTGGACAAAACCGCCTCGCAATCCCCTGGGTTCAAACGGTCAGGTGGAGAAAATTTTAACCAATTTTCGGGGCGTTTTTACCCCCATTTTTGTCTGGGGTTCGTCAGGATGTTTGGGTCCAGTTTTAATGCCCGGGCGGATTTTCACAAAACAACCCCTTGGTTCAAAATTTTCTCCCGGGTTTGCCTTCCCCCCTTTCTATGTGGTCTCCCGGACAGCACCCCCGCCCACCACCCCCTTTTGGCCTCAGGGCTCCAAGGTTTCCCCCCGAAAGTGGAGTCCTTTTTTGGGTTTATGAAATATCTGGGAAAAGACCCCTTTCTTCCCCAGCGAGCAGGGGTTTCCGCATGAAAACCCAGGCGGACAAGGGGGAAGACTGGGCCGACCTTTCCCTCCGGGTGACGGGGTTTTGGGTACTGAAAAATTTACATCCGGTTTAAGATCCCCCGGGGACAAGCTAGGTCCTCGGTTCCTGGCCAAATTTGGGGTTTTGGAGCGTATTAACCCAGTGGCCCTAAGCCCCGGGTTTCCACCCACCATGCGGATCCCGAATTCCTTCCATGTCTCCCTGCTGAAGCCCTTGGTGCTGAACCGCTTCTCTCGAAAAGTCGTTCCCCCTTCACCTGCAGCTGAAGCCTCCAACGTGTTCGTTGTGAAGGAAATCCTGGTCATGAAGTCTATCAGGGGGAGACGACATTTTCTCATCGACTGGAAGGGATTCGGTCCGGATGAGAGATCTTGGGAGCCGAAGCAGAACATTTTGGACCATGACCTGGTGCTGAAATTTCTCCAATCAAGGAAGAGGGGGAGGCCTAAGGGGGGGTACTGTAACGAGCGGTCCCGCAGCCCATGGGTCAGGCTGCGGGCGCTCTCGTGTTCCTGTTGTGTCACTTGGCTCGGGGACGAGTGGCGCGACACGCGAGCCGCGGGCACACTCGTTCCCCCGCACCGATACATTTACCCGGCCGCGCTCCTGCCTCCCCGCAGTCTCCTGCCGGCTGGCTCACGCGTCCCCGCTCCTTAGGGCGCTCGCGCCAGTTCTTTCAAATTTAAAGGGCCAGCGCGCCAGTAATTGGTTGCCTGTTGCCTACAGAGAAAGCATCTATTCTAGTCTTGTCCTGATTACCATGTACCGAACCTTCTCGCTTACGTCCCACCACCACGAACCTTTGCCGCCTGTCCTGACCTTACCGTCTGTCCCCGACTACGAGCCTGCCTTACGATTTTGTACCAAGCTAAACCTCGGCTGCCACCGCAAGCAAGTCAAGTCAGGGGTAGCGACTTGGTAGACTCCCGCCGCAGCAAGTCCATCCTGCTTTGCGGCGGGCTCTGGTGAAAACCGGGACCTACTTAGACTCCGCCCCCTGGCGAGGCTTACACCACCGCTTGCGGTGGTCCAGTGGATCCACTACCACACTCGTGACAAATAAATATCGAATATAGAAAATAAAAGTGTATTTTTCTATGATGATAAGATGTGTCTTTGTGCAAGTGAAACTGTAACTGCATGTTCTGAGGAGCACTATGAGTAAAAGCCCGTCAAAACCTCCAAGCTACTGGGTCTCTGTGGTTTGTTTCTGCTGGCCCGCCACTGATCCGGTGCACCATCTGCCCGCTTCCAACACCATCACACCACAGAACATGCAACCTAATTGCACCTGCTTTTGGCACAGCTTACACCATTACAACGAAGTAATAGCAAAGAACAGCATCTTCAAACAGCTGGCAGTGCCCGCACCAGTAGATCCTGCACCAATCTAATATTAATGGGTTTTCCTGAAAATAGGTCATACATTTTAATTCCTTCCCGACACTGGATGTACGTCTAATGTGGGATGGGATTCCTGCAAATTGACGTATCGGTAAGTCCAGGAGATCGGCGCCTATAGTTCCAGGACTCTGTACATTAGAGGGGGGTTACATGCATAATATATGCTACACAAATACAATAACAACTGGTACAGAGGGAGAGAGGACCCTTCGTTCAAAGTCTTACAATCTACATATTTGGTATCCCCCTAACCTATAAATCTGTCATGTTAAGTAACCCACACAATGAACTCCGTACAACAAAAAATAACAGAATTGCGATTTTTGTTCATTCCGATACACATAAAAAGCAATCAAGAAGTCATATCATCACCAAAGAGGTACCAATGAAAACATCAGTTCATCCCTCAAAAAAAAAACCTTACACAACTCTGTATATGGAAAAAGAAAACGGCAAATGCTGTAAAAATGAAGCCCAAAAAACAATGGGGTTAGTATTTTTTTTCCCCCATCTTCACGGCTCAATGCTTAAAAAAATCTATAGAACACCTGTGCACCCAAAATGCACAATACACCCCTAGATGAGTTCCCTGAGGGGTGTTGATTCCAAAATGGGGTGACTTCTGGAAGGTTTCACCTGTTCTGGTACTTTTGGAGCTTTGTAAATGCGACATAGCACCCACCAGAATCTGCCTTCCAAAAGCCAAACAGCGCTCCCTCCCTTGTACGCCCTGCTATGCGACCGCAAATAAGGTATTGTTGAACTTGGAAGAAATTGTGTAGTAAATTGTGGGTGCTTTTTTTCCAGGATTCCTTGTGAAAATTAAAATTTTTCAGCTATAATTGCAGAATACTGAATACTGTAATTTTTCATTTTCACATCTTAACGTTAAAAAAATCGGTGAAAATGTGGGGTCAATATACTCACTGCACCGCTGGAAATATCCCTTAAAGGGTGTAGTTACCAATATGGGATATTTTCAGGGATATTTACTAAGTTTTAGCACCTTAGGGAGTCCACAAACTATAATGGTGCTGTAAGGAATCGAGGTAGTGGATCCACTGGGCCACCGCAAGTGGTGGTATGGGCCACAACAGGGAGCGGATTCTAAGTGGGTCCCGGTTTTCAACAGAGCCCGCCGCAAGGCGGGATGGACTTGCTGCGGCGGGATTCCACCAGGTCGCTACCCCTGATGTGACTTGCTTGTGGTCAGTGTTGGACTGGGGGGTCTGGGGCCCACAGGGGAGTTGATCTGGGGTTTATGTCCGGCCTCTCGGACATAAATGCGCCCATTTTACCACATAATACAGTGTGAAAAACAGAATTGTATTGTGTAGTACAATAGCAAGGGAGTCGCATATCTGTCTGTCTAGCATATCATAGACACAGGGCTAAGTAGCTCCATCCATAGCCCCCTCACACCCACATACTATATCCCCCTCCACCCACATACAATATCCCCCTCCACCCACATACAATATCCCACTCCACCCACAACAATATCACCACCACCCACATACAATTATCCCCCTCCACCCACATACAATATCCATCCTCCACCCACATACAATATCCCCCCCACCCACATACCAATCCCCCTCCACCCACATACAATATCCCCCTCTACCCACATACAATATCCCCCTCCACCCACATACAATATCCCCCTCCACCCACATACAATATCCTCCACCCACATACACTATCCCCCTCCACCCACATACAGTATCTCCCTCCACCCACATACAATATCCCCCTCCACCCACATACAATACCCCCTCCACCCACATACAATATCCCCCTCCATGTTTCCCTTGGTCACGCACCTACCCACATACAATATCCCCTCCACCCACATACAATATCCCCCTCCACCCACATACAATATCCCCTCCACCCACATACAATATCCCCTCCACCCACATACAGTATCCCCCCTCCACCCACATACAATATCCCCTCCACCCACATACAATATCCCCTCCACCCACATACAATATCCCCCTCCACCCACATACAATATCCCCCTCCCTCCCCCATACACAAAATCCCCCTCCCCCGCCCCCGCATACAATATCCCCCTCCGCCCGCATACAATATCTCCCTCCGCCCGCATACAATATCCCCCTCCGCCCGCATACAATATCCCCCTCCGCCCGCACACAATATCCCCCTCCGCCCGCACACAATATCCCCCTCCGCCCGCACACAATATCCCCCTCCGCCCGCACACAATATCCCCCTCCGCCCGCATACAATATCCCCCTCCGCCCGCATACAATATCCCCCTCCGCCCGCATACAATATCCCCCTCCGCCCGCATACAATATCCCCCTCCGCCCGCATACAATATCCCCCTCCGCCCGCATACAATATCCCCCTCCACCCACATACAATATCCCCCTCCACCCACATACAATATCCCCCGCCCACACACAAATACCCCCTCCGCCCACACACAATATCCGCCCCTCCGCCCACACACAATATCCCCCCCCTCCGCCCACACACAATATGCCCCTCCGCCCACATACAATATCCCCCTCCACGTTTCCCTTGGTCACGCACCTTGCCACCTCCTAAAATAAACACCAGCAAGAAAGTAAAAGTCTAACTCCTATCACAGGGTCAATCAGGGACACATGTACGCTGGCATTATACCTACAACACCACCACATAGAGCTCCAATACCAGCTCAGGTATAACCTACAACACCACCATATAGAGACCACATAGAGGTCAGACACCAGCTCAGGTATAACCCTACACCACCGCCATATAGAGACCGCATAGAGGTCAGACACCAGCTCAGGTATAACTACAACACCACCATATAGAGACCACATAGTGATCAGACACCAGCTATTATTATTATTATTATTATTATTTATTTTTAAAGCGCCATTGATTCCAGGGCGCTGTACAATCGAGGGGTTACATACAATCATAAGTCAAACGAGTACAAAGATAAATAACAATGACAATTGGCAGAAAAGGAGGGGGCGAGCACCCTACCCGCGAGGGCTTACAATCAACAAGGAGGGGGAAAAAGCCAGGAGGTGGGGGGCAGACATGTATGAGGGGGAAGTTGTGACAAGTTTAGTGAAGGTTGTAGGCAAGCCTGAAGAAATGGTTTTTCAGGTTACTTTTGAAGTTGGTGAGAGTGGGGAGAGTTCTGATGGGGTTGGGGCAGTGAGTTCCAGAGTGTGGGGGAAGACGAGAGAAGTCTTGGAGACGGTTGTGTGAGGAGCTGATAAGGGGGGAGCAGGGAGAAGGTCCTGTGAGGAGCGGAGATTGCGTGAGGGGAGATACCTGGAAATTTGGGGGAGAGATGTATGGAGGAGAGAGGTTTATGGAGAGCCTTGTATGTCATGGTTAGTAGCTTGAAATGAATTCGCGGGCAATGGGAAGCCAGTGAAGGGATTGGCAAGGGGAGAGGCAGAGGGGTAGCGAGGAGAGAGGTGGATAAGACGGGAGCAGAGTTAAGGATGGGTTGGAGGGGAGCGAGGGTGCTAGCTGGGAGGCCAAAAGAGAAGGATGTTGCAGTAGTCTAGGCGGGAGATGACAAGGGCATGGGCCAGCATTTTTGTGGTGTCATAGTTGAGGAATGGGCGGATGCGAGAGATGTTTTTCAGGGGGAGGCGGCAGGCAGAGGTGAGGGTTTGGATGTGGGGTTTTTGAAAGATAGAGCTAGTCTAGATTACCCCCAAGAACGGACTTGGGGGAACCCGGTGAAAGTGTAGGGGCCCTTACTGAAATAGAGAGATCGGGGGCGGGGTAGATTTTTGGCCCCGGTGGAAAGATGATGATTCTGTTTTCCCCACTTTTTGGTTTTAGGAGACTTGAGGGGGAAGAATGGAGGAAATGGAGGACAGACAATCGGGGGATCCGGGGATAAGAAGTGCCCTGGGGGGCCGGAATGTAGAGGGGGGGTTCTTCGCATATAGGGGTAATAAAAGGGCCATGTGAGGCTAGGGAGTTTACCCAGGCCGAGGTGTAGAAAGAGAAGAGTAGTGGGCCCAGGACTGACCCTTGGGGGACCCCAAACCCAAGGAGAGGCCGGGGGGGAAGGAGGGGGAGTAGAAAAGAGACCTGAAAGTCCGACCCAGTGAGGTATAGGAGATCCAGGAAAGGTCCAATTTCCTGATGCCGAGGGAGGAGAGGATTTGTTACGGGGGGAAAAAGGTCGCCCAGTGTAAAAGGGGGCAAGGACAGGTCTAAGAGGAGGAGCACAGAGTATTTGCCTTTTGAGGTTTTTTAAGGCATTTACTAGGTCATTAGTGATTTTTGGTTAGGGGGGTTTGGGTAGGTGGTGGGGCGAAAACCAGATTTTTACGGGTCAAGAAAGAGTTTGTGAGAGGTAGGAGGAAAAGCTGAAGTTAGAAACGTGCTTTTCAAGATTTTTGGGAAAAAAAAGGAGGAGTGAGATGGGGCGATATTTTCACCGCCATAAAGAGACCCCCAATGGTTTTGTCAGACACCATCAGGTTTTAAACCAAACACCACCCCCATATAGAGCCCCGGCAAAGGCAGACCCCAAGCTCGGGTTCAAAAAACATTACAGGAAACAGCACTGACCCAAATTTAAAGGGGGAAACAAAAACCCCTTCCCACCCGGGCCCCCACCGGAGACGTCTTGACGAGGGTCTTCCCCCTTTCTCTCATGAGTCGTTCTTATTCCCTTTTCTTCGGGCATCCTTTCTCCCACACCGCCATGATGATTTTTCCCCGGGGACACAACCATCCCTGCAGAAATAACACAAAAATCTTAGAACCCCCAAAATTTTTTCCGGGGAAATTTTTTTTACCCTTTCCCCCAACCTCTCAAACAAAACTTCCCAGGGGGGGGAAGGGGGGGGTAAAAAGCCAAAACCTTAGGGGGCAAGTACCCTTTAGGGGGTTGGAGGGTGGGGAAAGGACTAACCCCCCCTGGAGATAATGAAAGGAAAAAAAGGCATTAGGGGGGCCCTTTTTTAGGGAGAAATACGGGCATTAAGGGTCTCTTTTAGATAAAAAACGGGCATTTAAGGCCCCCTTTTGGGGGAGTATACGGGCCCTTTAGGGTTCTTTTGGGGAGTGTACAGGCAGTTAAGGGTCTCTTTTAGGTAGTATACGGGTAGTTAGGGGCCTCCTTTAGCTATGTGCAGGAAGTCACCCCCCCCCCCATTGGGGCTAGAAAAAAAAGGGGGCAGTCAGGCCCCCCCTTTTAGCAATTTGTGGGGTTTATCATTTGCCCCCCTTTACTATTTGTGGGTAGGTCGGGCCCCCCCTTTTTGGGTATGGTTAGGTATAAAGGGCCCCCTTGTTATTCAGGCCCCCCCAAAATTAGTTAGTCGGGTCCCCCCCTTTTAGAAAAGTCGGGGCCCCCTTTTTAATTTATTCAGGGAGGGCCCCTTTTATGTAGCCAGGGGCCCCTTTTTTTTGTCCGGGCCCCCCTTTTTGTTGTCCGGGGGCCTCTTTATTAGTAAAGGGGGGCCCCTTTAAAAATTTTAAAGGGCCCCCCAAAGTACCGGGGTTTCCCACCATAGTGGGCCAGGGCCCCCCCAAATTACCGGGGCCCCCCTTTAGTGGGCCAGGCCCCCCATATGGGCCGGGCCTCCCCCATAGTACCCAAAGGGGGCCCCCCCCATAGTAGCCAGGGGGCCCCCCCTAGTGGGCCAAAGGCCTCCCCAAATTAGTCAGGGGCCCCCCCATAGTACCCCAGGGCCCCCCAATTGGGGGGGGTAAGCCAGGGCCCCCCATATTTAACCCCAGGGGGGCCCCCCCATAGTACCGGGGCCCCCCCTAGTGGGCCGGGGCCCCCCCATATTTAATCGGGGGCCCCCCCTTAAATATCAGGGCCCCCCTTAGTAGCGGGGCCCCCTTTAATACCCGGGGGGCCCCCCTTTAAGTGGGCCCGGGGCCCCCCCATATACTCAGGACCCCCTTATTAGTCGGGGCCCCCCCCTTTAAAGTAGTCAGGGCCCCCCCTTAGAAATTCCAGGGGCCCCCTTTAGTAGCCAGGCCCCCATATAGTCAGGGCCCCCCAAGAGTAAAGGGGCCCCCCATTATTAGTCAGGGGGCCCCCCTTTGGTCCCACGGCCCCCCTTAGTAGCCAGGGCCCCCCATAGTACCAGGGCCCCCTTAGTAGCCGGGGCCCCCCATAGTACCGGGCACCCCATAGTAGCCGGGGCCCCCCCAAAAGGGTAGGCCAGGGGCCCCTTAGTATCGGGGGGGCCCCCTTAGTAGCCCAGGGGGCCCCCTTAGTATAAAGGGCCTCCTTTTAGTACCGGGGGGCCCCCATTATTTAACCGGGGGCCCCCTTTAAGTAGCCGGGGGCCCCCCCCATAGAAGCCAGGGCCCCCCATAGTAGCCGGCCCCCCCCCCCTTAGAAATCGGGGGCCCCCTCTTTAGCAGGGGCCCCCCTTTAGAAAGCCAGGGGCCCCCCTTAGAAGCCGGGGCCCCCCCATTAGTAGCCGGGGCCCCCCATGGGCCAGGGCCCCCCATAGAAGCCAGGGCCACCCATGGGGTGGGCCGGGGCCCCCCCCCCCCCCTCTTATTAGTCAGGGCCCCCCCCCTTAGTAGTCAGGGCCCCCCCTAAAACCCGGCCCCCCCCCCTTAGTAGCAGGGCCCCCCCCTTGGGAAAAGCCAGGGCCCCCCCCATAGTACCCAAAGGGCCCCCCCCCTTAGTAGCAGGGAGGGCCCCCCCCCCTAGTATAAAGGGCCCCCCCCCCTTAGAATCAGGGGCCCCCCCTTGGGTAGTCAGGGGCCCCCCCCTTATATTTGGGGGGGCCCCCCCCTTTAGTATCCGGGGCCCCAAAAACCCCCTTAGTGGGGCCCAGGGCCCCCCCCCCCTTATAGGCCGGGGCCCCCCACCCCTTATTACCCCAGGGGCCCCCCCCCCTTATAGCCTGGGCACCCCCCTTAGTGTCGGGGGCCCCTATTAGTAGCCCGGGGAGGAGGCCCCCCCCCCTTAGTAGCCGGGGGCCCCCCCTTTAAAAAAAGTAGTCGGGGGCCCCTTTTAGTAGTCGGGGGCCCCCCCCCAAAGAAACCGGGGGCCCCCTTTTAAAGAACCCGGGGCCCCCCCCCTTAAAAAGCCCAGGGGCCCACCCCCTTTAGTAGCCAGGGCCCCCCCTTAGGGGGGCCAGGGGCCCCTCTTGGGTAGTCGGGGGGCCCCCCCATAGTAGCCGGGGGCCCCCCCCAATATAGGCCCAGGGGCCCCCCCAAAAAGTAGTCGGGGGGCCCCCCCCTTATTTAGTCGGGGGCCCCCCATAAAAAGGCCAGGGGCCCCCCTTTAGTACCGGGGGGCCCCCCTTTAAGTAGCCGGGGGCCCCCCTTAGTGGGCCGGGTTTCCCCCCCCCCAAGAAAGCCAGGGCCCCCCCCCCATTATTCAGGGGCCCCTCGGGATAGTCAGGGGCCCCCCAAAATGGGCCAGGGGCCCCCCATATAGCCAGGGGCCCCCTAAATAGTTTAAAAAAAAAAAAAAACAACCAGCCATTTACCGGGGCTCCCCTCCTCCCGCTCCGGCCCCCGGGCAGGCCCGGAAAGGTTTCCCGGGGGCCGGCTCGAGCCCCCCCCGGGCCCCCGAAATGGCCCCTGCATGGGCCCGGCGGGGTGAAGTAAACTTCACCGCGCCCGGCCTACGTCACCATTGGGGGCCGGCCCCGGCAGGCTAAAGGCCAAATTTGCGTTCACCCTTTGCCGGAACCCGGGGCGTATCGCGGGCGCTTTTTGGCGCTGTGCCCCCGGCTGAAAACCCGTCCCCGGGGGCACCCCGGGGATTCGGGGACATTATCCCCAACCCCCGGGCTGGTTCTGGGCGGCTCGGGACGCGGGTCCCGGGGGGTCCAGTAAACCGGTGCTCGGCCCGGGCCCCGGGGAGCGACGGAAATTTGCCCCCGGGGGCCCACAGCGCCCGGGGGGGGGGCCCCCCCCGGGGGTTTTCCCCCGGCCCCCCCGCGGCCCATCCGAGCCTGTTTTGGGGGTTGGAAACCCAAAGGTGAAAGCTAGAGAAAGAATCGCGGGCCAAACTCGTATTCGGGGAAAGGGCCCCAAGAAGGCCCGGGGGCAGTCGGGCGAAGGTTCGGGTCGGAAAAACTTTAGCCGGAGAGACGGGGTAAAAAACCGGAAACGGCAACCGGAACACAAAAAAGGTTTTCCCCCAAAATAGGTTAGGGCACTAGGGATTTGGAAAAGGGTTTTCCCGGGAAAGGGGCGGGGGCAAAATATAGGGTCAGGGCCGGCATCAGCCAATTACCGGCGCCCCGGGGCCCTTTAAATCTGGGAGGGGCCGGCGGCGCTCCCCCTAAGGGGGCACCGGCAGACAGGCCCCGGGGAAGCAGGAGCGTGGCCGGGCAAGTGGCCGCCAAAAAAGCGAGGGGGCGGCCGCGGCCCCGACATGCGGACCACGGCGCCGCTCGCTACGGGCACAAGGGGGGACCCCGGGGACCGAGTGCGCCCGCCGCCCGAACTGCAGGCTGCGGCGCAACTCGTGACAGTAACCCTCCCTTTGGCCTCCCCCTTTTCCTGGCCTGGAGAAATCTCTGCAGAAGTCTACGGTCCATAATGTTCTCAGGTTCCCAAACGATTTTTCCCTCTGGCCGAACCCCTTCCAGTCAATGAGAAAATGATGCCTCTCCCTAATCGTCTTCATAGCCAAGATTTCTTTCACGGTGAAGACGTTGGAGGCATCGGCCTCAGGAAAAGGAGGCGCCACCCTCTGAGAGAACCTATTCACGATGAAGGGCTTCAGCAGAGAGACGGGGAAAGGGAGTTCGGATGCGCATCGAGGGAGGTAATTTGGGAACTTGTAAGCCACCGGGTTGATCCTTTTCAGTACCACAAATGGCCCGAGATCCCGGGGGGCCTAGCTTGTACCTGGCCCAGGCACGAACTGGAGAAAAAGGGAACCATCCGGGCAAAAGGATGGAAGAAGGGCCTCCACTTAGCCCGCGGAGTTTAATCCCAACGAATTATAGGAAAACTCCGCCCAGGGAAGCAGGTTTGACCAGTCGTCCTGTTGGGCGGAGACGAAATGGCGCAAGTAACTCTCCAGGATCTGGTTGACCCTCTCCACCTGTCCATTAGACTGGGGCTGATACACAGAGGAGAAGTCCAGATTCACCTTTAACTGGGAGCTGTAACGCCTCACTTTATTAAGGCACACAGTGTACAAAAAAAACACATAAAATAAAATCCTTGGCCGTCTGGCCACTTAATTACTTACTTACCTCTCTGTCCCGAGGTCTGTGCCTATCGCACAGCCCCTCAAACATACAGTTTCCACACTGTGTCCTAGGCTTCCCTGTAGCCTCTGGGGGCCAGAGCTCTCTCTCAGCTCTGCTGCTTCACACCTTCAGGTAACAGCCACGCCCCCCCAATCACCTGGAGTACTAGGCTTTTTATAGGCCTCCAGAGATGTCCAATATCTGGGCTGGAACCCAGGGACCTGGAATGCGGGGACAGCCACCCACCCGACACTATAGCTGTCCCGGAAGAGCCACCCCATACCTAGCTGCCTTGCAGCTATTCTAGCCACTACCGTAAGTGTCAGTAATATAACACTGACACAAAATAGGTGGTTTTTCCCCACCGAGCCCAGTTCCTCGGTGGCACATCTGCAGAGGGTCTCCGGTCGTAGAACCTCTAGTGGCTGGATCATGCGACTACCAGCAATCGCTCTGCCACAGAGCAGGGAGATCGCCAGAATCTAGACACGAATTGCACTCCGCGGTCAGAAACAATATGAAGAGGGAGACCATGTAAACGAAAAATATGCAGGAAAAAAAGACTCGCAAGGCGAGGTGCAGAAGGTAGGCCAGGCAGAGGCACGAAGTGCGCCATCTTTGAGAAGCAGTCCTCGACAACCCAAATGATTGTATTACCAGCCAAAGACAAAAGATCTGAAAAAGGGAAGTCCATGGCAACAGGGGAAACCGGGGGCTTTTAAATAAAATGGGAAAGGGTTTTAAACAAACCGCGGGCCTGATTTTGGGGTTTGTCTTTTTTCGGGCACAAACCGGACCCCGATGCCAAAAAAGTCCTTGAACATCCTTGACGGGGTTTCAGGCCACCAAAAATATCGGGTTTATAGCTGTCCTGTCCCCCACAACCGGGATGGCCAGCAACCCCAAAACCCATGCCCCCACCCAGAATTTTCCTGCAAGCGCAGGGCGCACAAAGCTCTTCCCGGGGGGTTACCTGTCGGAGATCCACCGGGCCGCGGAAAATTTAAAAAACGTCGGGGGGAAAAGTGAAAAAGGTGCGTTTCCCTTTCCCCAAAAAAAATCTGGGGCAGGGAAAAGGGCTTCTGCTTTGATGTTCTTCTTGGCGGGATAGAAATTGATCACAAAGTTGAATCGCGAGAAGAAGAGGGACCAGCGAGCCTGCCGGGGGTTGGTGACGAGCCCTCCCCCCAGAAGATGGCGCCATTTCCTCTAAGGCAAATTTAATAGCCACAGCTTACGGGCTCCAATCGTATAATTTCTTCTCGGCTGGAGAGAAAGTTTTTTAAAAAGAAGCCATACGGATGGTCTTGCCCTTTGGGGTCCCCGCTTATTTAAAACCCGCCCCACAAACCATGGAAGAGGCATCTACCCCAGGAGAAAAGGCTTCTCAGTGTCCAACGGGGGCAGGATAGGGGGTGATTCAAATGGCTGCCTTGAGCTGGGGAAAAACTTCAGCCGCCTGTGGCCAAAAACCTTTGGAAAATTTCCCGACTTCTTAGTAAAAGCCCCCAATTGGGGTACCACCGGAAGAATTGGGAAAACTGGGGGAAAAAGTTGGCGAAACCCCCAAAAAAAGTTGAATGGCCCGTAGCCCCAGAGGGCGGGGGGCCCCTGCAGAACGGGAAGACAGCCTTTGGGCCCGGGGCCATTTGAATTCCCTTTCAAGATTATATACCTGGGAAGGGGAACTGGGTTAATGAAATTGGCACTTTTCCCAATTTAGCCAAAATAGGTGGTTCTCTCTTAGGAAAGTCCAAGAACCTAGAACCGGCGCTTTTGGAGACCCGGGGGGTCTTTTGGTCAGACAAGAAGACCAAATGTCCCCCCCAGGGATACTACAAAAGCAGGAATAAGGTGGGCACAAAAAATTTTCCTTCACAAATTCCTGAAAGACGGCCGGGGTGTTCACAAGCCGAACCATAACCAGATTTCTCAAATGGCCATCCCCGTGTGTTTTAAAAGCCGTCTTTTTATTCTTTGCCCTGCCCCAAGGCCCATGAGATTATAGGGTCCACGAAGGGTCCCCAATTTTGGGAAAAAATCCTGGCCCCGCCCCGAAGGTCGGGAAAAGCTCCATGATCAAAAAGGGACGGGAAACGGTTCTTTAAAGGTTATTTTATTTTAAAAAGGGCCCCCCCCCAGCTTTTCGGAAAATAAAAAGGGCCGCAAAATTTTTGAATTCCGGGGGCGACCCCCGGGAAGGGTTTTGAGGGGTCGGGGGAGAATCGGAAGGGCACCGGCAAAGTGCCACTAACAATTTAAATTTGGGGAAATCTTTCCCCCAACGCAAATTTAAATTCGCCTGTTTTTCCCAAATTTAACATTTGGGGGCGTGGCCTGGCCATAGGAGCCAAAAGCAAAATTGCTGAAGAGGAAAAGGGGAAAACACATAGAATGGAAACTTTTTCCAGGGGGGGCGCCCCAATGGGGCATAGAAACTTGGGTTTCCCTGCGGAAAACAATGGTGCACGCAGGATCTCCCACTCACCCGATGAGATAACAAGGCCCTTTCGAGCGGGCCCACCGGAAGACGAAGTTTCGCACTAAAGCAGCCCTCCATAAAAAATTCCCCGGGTGAGGGCCCGAATCAAGGAAGGGAGGGATTGAACCTTTAAAAAAAAACCCCCCGGGACCTGAAAAAACGACCCCAACCCCGGGATAAATCAAACGGGAGAGGGAAACCCGTTTTACTTCCCCAGGGAAAAGCCTCTCCCCCGTACCCCTAGGTTTCGCACAATTTCCCCCAATGGGCCCCAGGGGCCCGTCCCCTTAAAAAATGGCCCCCCCGGGCTGGGACAGTTTCAGCACAGGTTCTCAGTGCGGGGCCCCGGGAAACCGGGTCTTGTTCGTAAGCTGGAAAAGCGGGCCCCAAATTTTTAATTGTTCTTCACGGAGTCCGCGGAGGTGGGGAGGAGGCTTCGGGAAAACCGGAGGGGGCGAGGGAACCGGTGAGGCCGGGCCAAGCGCGTTCCTTACGGAAACTTCTCCTGTTTTTCTCGGTAAAGCGCACTCGATGCGAGTGGCCAGATGGAAACAGCACGCAAAAAGGACGGGCGGGAAAATCTCCCTTTCAGCCCCGGGCATCCTTGACTCTGCCAAGAGACCCTTTTTTTTAAAAGGAACACACAAGGCTTCCTCATTTCCCGGGCCCTCAGAGGCCCCGCATGCGGGAAAGGGCAGCGTGGTCTCCTACCGTAAATCCCCCCTTTGGTTCAAAATTCAGAAGTTTTTCGGTTTTCCCCCAGGGATGCGGTGCAGGGCCCCCCCGAACAGGCAACAAACTCCTTGAAAAGGTCCGCAATCCCCAAGTCAAAGGGTCTCCTCTGTCCCCCGAAAGGGGGGTTTTTCCCCGGCCAGGGGCCCTTCCCCCCGAGTAAACGACCACAAACGCCACCCCTTTTACATTTTTGATTAAACAGGTCGGCCATCAGGGTTTTTAAACGGCATGGAGCACGGCCCCCCCGCAATTTTGGGTTTTCCGCAAAACTTAGTAGGTAGCCCAGAAACGGGGCTTTTGGGTTCCCCTGGAGGCCAAAAGAAATGGTGGCGTGGAGGAACCACGGGAGGGAACGGGGGCCCTTCTGAGAGGAAATAAGGGTTTCTGCAAACATGGCGATCCCAAATGGGGGGCACCATTTTTTTTGGACTCTGAGCACGATAGACGTAAAGGGCCTCCACACTTGGGAAACACCTTTTTTGGGGTATTTTCCCTGGCCGAATCCAACTGTAAGGAACCGAGGTGGGGGATCCACTGGGGCCCCCGCAACGGTTTGGGACGGGCCGCAACAAAGGAAACGGAGGGCCAATTGGTCCCGGGGTCTCCCCCAAAACCCCGGGCCCCAAAACCTGGAAAGGACTTTCTAGGGGGGATTCCCCCAGGGCGCTAACCCCCGAAGTGACCTTGGCCCTTTCGATGGTAGCTTAGGTGCCCGCGTAAAAGCAGAATCGCCAGGGCAAACTCGTAGTCGGGGGGGGGGCCAAAGATCAGGGCAGGCAACAAAGGTTTGGGGTGGTCAAAAACATTAGCCGGGGGGGCCCGGTACAAACGGAATCGCAACCGGAACCCCGAAAAGGCTTCCCAAAATAGTAGGGGCACAGGTTTTGGGCAAAGGCTTCCGGAAGGGGAGCAATATTAGGGTCAGCCACCCCAGTCACCAATTACCGGGCCGCGGGCCCCTTTAAAAAATCTAGAGAGCCGACACTCGTGCCCTAAGAGCGGTCCCGCGCACCGGCCGCAACAGGCGCGGGGAACGGAGCGGGGGGGGAAAGTGGCTGCGCCCGAAACGACGAGTGCGCCGCGGACCGACATGCGGACCGCGCGCCGCCCTACGGGCGAAAGGGGGGGACCCCAGGGACCGAGTGCGCCCGCAGCTCGAACTGCTGGCTGCGGCGCAACTCGTGACAGGTGCCTAAAGAAATTCGTAATGAAAATGAGACCCTAAAATTTAGTAGGTGTTCCTTTAAAACGCGGTTTTGGGGGTTTGAGTTAATTGAGGGCTCAGGCCACAAATGGCTATGTCTAAAAATGGAAGAATTGGGGAATCAATACTGAGTTGCATTTTCCTGGTCACATTCCTGTTTTCCAGTACATAATGGATTAAAATAGAACATTTAAAAAAAAAAAAAAAAAAAAAGTGGTTTTGAAATCTCACCTCTACTTTATTTAATTTCTGTTAAACACTTAGAGGGTTAATAAACTTCCTTAAAGGGGTTGTCTCGCTTATGTTAAAGATCTTGCAAAAAAAAGTCACTTTGCAATATGTGTCCATTAACAGTGTCCTACCAATTCCTAGATATCCCCTCTTGTATGGGCTGCATCAGCTCCTTAGGTTGCTATAGCTACAGACCTGGCTTCTACTGCAGCTTAGTAGAAGCCAGTAAACACGCCTCTGAATTCAAAAGGAAACCAAGAAAAATCACAAATCAATGTAGTGAGACAACCCCTTTAATGCTGTTTTAAATACTTAAAGGTGTGCAGTTTTTTAGATTTAGTCATACAGGCATACTGGCCCGTCAAAGCTACATCAGAACTGGACTGGTCCCCATAAAAGTCTTGCAAATTTACTTGAAAATGTGAGAAATTTGGACTAAAGTTTTAAGTCCATTCATGGCGTAAAAAATAAAAAAATACACAATGCCAACATAAAGTAGACTTATCATAGATTATAATTATAAACTATTTTTTGTGGTATTACTATCTGTCTTACATGCAGAAATTTTTTAACTTTTAAAATTTTCACGACATTTTGATATTTTTCACAAGTAAACAAGGATTGTATGGACCAATATTTCTTACTAACTTAAAGCACAATCTGCGGGATGTATGAAATTTGGCGTTTAAACACCAAATTTCATGCGCGTAATAATAGCCTAGAATGTGCCTGATTTATGAACCCACTCTACAGCGGGACATAAATCAGGCACGTTCTAGCGCTTATATGACATTTCTGGCTCCGGTATACCACTTTGAAAGTGGTTTACCTGTTCTAGCAGTAATGCGCCTAGAAATGCCATAGCGAATCTATAACTCTATAGCTTTGTACGGTTCTAGTGCGCCCCGCCTCCTGCACGCCCCTGAAATCAGAAGAACTACAAAGTGCCGCAGGCGCTTTCTAATGTGTCTGATATTGGCATACGGGTTGAGTCTGATATCGGGCTGAAAAGATGCCAGGTATCTGGTGCAGCCCCATTCATACATGCTGCCCAATGTGTCATGAGAATACAATCCCTGAATCACATAGATAGGTAAAATTATCAAAAAGTTATTCCCACATAAAGTGACACATGTCATGGAGGTCAAAACTAGTTGTGGTAGCAAAGGGTAAAAGACCCAATGACCTCTGAAAAAAAAGGTTTATATGCAAGGATTCCATTAAACACAATGCTACTTCATTGTATGACAGGGAAAACATAAATTGCCAAATACAGTACTCACATTACACTAAGCGCGTAACTAGAGAAGCCTGGGCACCATAGCAAACTTTTGGAGGGGGCCCACGCTCCCTGCCTCTCTAACCATGAACATTTACCAGTACATCTTAAGTCATACGTTTACTAGATAATACGAGGAGCGATTACCTAACCATACATATCACCATCTTACTGCTACCAAACAAATCCCACTATCCCAAGACAATACCAATAACACTACCTCTTTTTTGCAGAAACTTTCATTCCGTGCCCAAAAGTGTATTGATCCTGTTTTGGGGGGACAGACGTAGCACAAGACACTGTTACGAAATCTACTCTGAAAAGCAATCTCTTTGAAATAGTGTTTTTTTACAGAAAATTAGATTCTTTGCCCAAAAGGTTATTGATCCTTTTTTGGGGTGACAGGTAGTGATGAGCGATTCGGCCAATAATCTGCATCGAGCAGATTCCAGATTATGTTGTGTCATCTCCCCTATTGTCGATGTCGAATAATCTCTGATTCCCATTAAAGTCTATGGGAGAGGAACACCAGCTTCATTTTTACACCAAAACAGGTGACGAGAAGCTGAAATTAACATCCACAACAGTAAACTGGATACGTGCTACGTCTTAGGCAAGACGATTAGGCTACAGAGTCACAGAAAAAAAACTCACAGGCTAAAATAATCCATTCCGTTCAATGGCTAACCGAAAAAATGAGGACGGCGTAGCCACAGCAGGTACAGCGGTAGCAGCTGCTACAGGGCCCCTTTGACACAAAACAAGACACCGGTATTGGAAATGGCACATGGTAACTGACAGGAGACTCCTATCACTTTTTTCACTAGGGACCAACAACTTGTCATATATGAGGTGGTGGTGTGGTATGGTAGTGGTGGTGTGGTGGTGTCATATATGTGGTGTGTGGTATACCAATAGCATGTTTTTTCACATTGTAGATCCTGGCAGTATTGCCATGAATGATAGCATTTAGGTGGCATGCCTTTTTCTATGGTTCCCATACCCTGCATGTATATTGACATAGGCAGAGGGCCACTGACTGGAGTACTGCCCTATTTGCACCCCTGGCACCCCTTTCACATTAGCCTGACCCAGAGGCGTAACTAGGGAAGCCTGGGTCCCAAAGCAAACTTTTGGATGGGGCTCCCCCTCCCCGCTTCCCCGACCACGAACATTTACCGGGACCTCTTAAGTCATGCAGTTACAAGATAATACAAGGAGTGAACAACTCACCATAGATATCACCATCATACTGGTACCAAACAAATCCCACTATACCCATATTAACATTACCAATAGCACTACTACATATGGACTGGATTATACGGCCAGAAAAAAGACCACAAATTACCACCACATAGTGACTAATACCCCTATACTATTAATGAATAAAGATCAATATTACTGCCATATTGTGGTATATACTAGAGTACACAGGTGTCCTACAAACTGTATACTACCTCCATATAGTGATAGACACCTGTGTACACAGACTCTGCATATAAGTGATTACAGTGCAGTTACATCTTGTGACTCACAGGTGACGTTTCTCTGACAAGTCGTTGACTTTCCCTTGTGTTCTGCATCCTGTCCCGACCACCATGATGACTTCTCCCAGCCGCCACTCGTCCCTGCAGATTTGGACACAAATATCGTAGAATCCTCACTTTTCCAGCACCTCACTCCCTGCCCCCCACCTCTGTACAAACATCCCAGGTGTGGGAGAGTGGGTACAGGCCATAGCTTAGAGGCCCAGTGTCCTAGATGGGAGGTGAGGAACTTGAGGTAGGTAGATAGTACATAGGTCCCAGGTAGGTAGGCACTAGTTAGGCAGGTCTCAATTACGTAGGTAGGGAAGGTAGATTGGCACTAGGTAGGCAGTATTTAGGCCCCAGGAAGGTAGGTATGCAGTAGGTGGACCACAGGTAGGCTGTAGATGGGCCCCAGGTAGCTAGGCTATAGGTGGGGCCCACATAGGTAGACAGGTAGGTAAATAGGCTATAGGGGGCCCAAATAGGCAGGCTTTAGGTAGGCTATAGGGGCCATATAGGTAGGCATGTAGAGTTTAGGTAGCTATAGGGGGCTAAATAGGTAGACAGGCAGGGTTTAGGTAGCTATAGGGAGCCATACAGCTAGACAGGGGTTAGGTGGGCTATAGGGGCCATATAGGTAGGTAGGCAGGGTTTAGGTAGCTAAAGGGGCCCCATATAAGTAGACAGGCAGGTTTTAGTGGGCTATATAGGTATGCAAGCTTTAGGGAGGCTATAGGGGCTATACAAGCAGGCTTTAGGGGGGCTACATAGGCAGGCTAAGGGGGGATTATATAGGCAGGCTAAATGGGGGGTTATATATAGGCAGGCAGGGTGGGCTATATATATATAGGCAGGCAGGGGTATATAGGCAGGCAGGGGTATATAGGCAGGGTAGACTATATATATATATAGGCAGGCAGGGGTATATAGGCAGAGTGGACTATATATATAGGCAGATAGGAGTATATAGGCAGGCAGGTTGGGCTATATATATAGGCTGGCAGGGATATATAGGCAGGGTGGGCTATATATATAGGCAGGCAGGGTGGGCTATATATATAGGCAGGGGTATATAGGCAGGCAGAGTGGGCTATATATAGGCAGACAGGGGTTTACAGGAAGGCTGGTGTGCTATACAGGTAGGCAGGGCAGGTGAAATAAGAAATCACTTATTTACCTCCGTCCACGCTCCCTCGATGAGCTGTGCTCTGACTGCTGTGCTTAGCGCGGGTGGCGCGATCATCTGACGTAATCGCGCTGCCCATGTGATCACTGAGACCCGGCAGGGGAAGTAGCAGAGTGGAGTGTCGCTCCATTCTGCTACTACCAGGCAGCGCTGCCTTTGAACGCTTGGGCTGGCGGGCCCGGGCGTTCAGAGGCGGGATGCGCCGGGCCCCTCAGCTTCGCGCCTGTCGCAGTGAACTGTTAAGTTCACTGCCGGCAGGCCCAGGTGCGGCATTACCTAGGTAGCAGACGTAGTAACGGCTGCCCCGGGGCCTGGGCCCCCTAAGAGCCCGGGCCCCGTGGCAACTTCTACGTCTGGTACCCCGGTAGTTACACCCCTGGCTAAAGCGTAGCTCATGACAGTTCTCCCCCCCCCTCTTAGGCCTCCAAGAAAGTCTAAATCTTTGAAGAAGCTCAAGAGCATCAATGTTGTCCTCTAGCCTCCACAATCTTTCCTTTATCTCGAACCCTTCTATTCCATTAGGAACTGCAGCTTCCCCCTGATATACTTTTCTGCAAGGATCTCATTCACTTTAAAGGTATCTCTCTCCTCAGGTGGTCGAGGCAAGGTTTTCTGGGAAAAGCGGTTGAGGCCCAGCGGCCTGAGGAGTGAGACATGGAAGGAGTTCAGGATGCACATCGAAGGAGGCTGGCGGAGAAGGCCACAAAATTCATGTGTTGGATGACCTTAAAAGGCCCAAGGAAGTGTGGACCCAGCATAAGGCTGGGGATCTACTCTTCAACAGGACATATTTTGCTAATAACCATACCTTATCTCATGGAGAGAAGATCGGAGGAGGCCTACATTTTCTATGCATCTGTGACTTGGTGGATGCCAATTTCAGAGAACATCGGGTTTTGTACCAGATAGCGTTAATGTCTTGGGCTTGGGCATCAACTGCAGGAATATGAGGTAGGATGAGGCAGACAGATGAAGAAAAGGGTGAGGATGTCGACAAAAGACAATGATAAATGGAGATTTGGCCCAAGAAAGAGGGTTGGCCCAGTAGTCTTGACAAGCTAAAACAAAATGGTACAGGTAGTTAGCAAGGATTTGATTCACCGTTTTGACTTGATCCATCTATAGTCGCTGTTTTCCATCAATGGATATTTAATGTATCATTTTTGCTTGTTATATCACATCTGATGATCTTTGGTGAAATGCGTCGGGCTATACTGTTCTCTCATTATTAGGTTGTGCTGTTGTATATAATTGCTGTTTGCACGATCGTACTTTGGGCTCTATTATATCTTAAAACCCTCTAGATTTGATCTATGACTGCTTTGGGTGACATACCTATTTGAGGTGGGGACCATCCATACATCAAGCCAAAAATAACTTAAAGGGAACCTGTCACATAGGTTGTGCCCCCCTTGCTGAGGGCAGCACAAGCTAATGCCAGACCTGCTGTTCCCAGCACTGTGTACCTTATTCTGTAAGATGCAGCAGTTTTAGAGCATTTACCCCTTAAATCTTATTCATGAGCAGGTGTTAGCTCCACTCACCAAAGGCTAGCTCCGCCCACTGGCAGTTATTCTCATGTTTCTACCTATTCAAAGTAATAGGTTTGTCAGTTGAGGTGGGCGGGGCTAGCCTCCGATTGGCCAGGTTTGAAAAAAACTGACACTCTGAAGGACTCTTCGAAGGACTCTTCTGGCTGAAAACTGCAGATTTGAGCATTAAATACACAGAAACTACAGCATCTTACAGAATAAGGGACACAGCACTGGAAACAGCAGGTCTGACACTACCTTGTTCTGTCCTCAGCCAAGGGGGCAAAGACTATGTGACAGGTTCTCTTTAATGACTTGATTCAAGACTTAAATCTGTCCAAGAAAGCATCCAGACAATGAACGAAATTTAAAAAAAACTGAAGTTAAAATTACGTCGGACAAGATAAGAAAGGCTTCTTCCATATTTCAACCAAGAGGAAGAACTTATATACTTGTATATCCCAGGAATTGTACTTCAAATGGGACTAACGGGATATCGATCAGAAGACTGGTGACTTTTTAGAAGCTTGGAATGTGTTCTGTTGCACAATGGGCAGTATGTATGAAATTTGGTGTTGTACGACATTTCTGGCTCAGGTATACCACTTTGAAACTGGTATACCTGTTCCAGCAGTAATGCACATAGAAATGCCGTAGCTAAGCTGTAAATATGTAGCTTCGCTAGGGTTCTAGTGCGCCCTGCGTCACGCATGCCTCCCCGAGATCAGACGCATTATGTGCTTCGGGTGCTATGTAATGTGTCTGATAATGGCATGCGGGACATTTAAAAATGTAGCGAACGGGGCTGCGCCTGAAATTGGGCTGAAAAGACGCCAGATATCTGCCGTAACCCCGTTCATACATGCCGTCCTATTTGTCTCTTTCCATTGCTCACTCAAGAAAGCTTAAAGAAGAATATGAAAATGTAACAATCATATTACAGAAAATCTGTTACCATGAACTTCAGTGGTCGATTTGTGTTGATCTGACGATGGTGAACTTCTTGCTTGAACAGCAATCTGGATACACAAAATACCCATGCTTCCTGTGCCTCTGGTATAGCAGGGCAAAGAAAGATCATTGGACAAAAGTGTCACGGCATACAAGGGAAGAAATGATTGCTGGTGCTGCAAATATCATCAACAAGCTGCTGGTGGACAAGAACAAATCATTCCCCCACTGCTTCATATTAAGCCAGGATTGATGAAGCAATTTGTCAGGGCTTTGGACAAAACCGATAATTGCTTCAAATACATTTGTAGATACTTCCCTGGACTGAGCATGGAAAAACTAAAAGCTGGTATCTTTGATGGTCCTCATATTCCTCAACTCATGAACGATTCTAATTGTACCAAATGTATGAATGACACTGAGAAGTGTCTGTTGTTAATAACTACTTGGGTAATCACAGAGCAGACAATTATGAAGAACTGGTGCAAGATATGCTCACTAACTTCAGAAATATGGGAGTTAATATGAGCATAAAAAAAGATATGCTCACTAACTTTAGAAATTTGGGAGTTAATATGAGCATAAAGATGCACTATGCCCATAGTCAGTTAAACAGATTTCCAGATAACCTTGAAGACTTCAGCAAGGAACACGACGTTCCACCAGAATATGAAGAGGAAGGAGGAGAGATATAGTTACATAGTTAGTACAATTGAAAAAAGACATATGTCCATCGAGTTCAATCAAAGGTGGAGAAAATGTGGATGAAGGGAGGGAGATAAGGAGTTTAAGCCTAGTTTCCACTACTGATGATTCCTTTGAAACCCATAAAGCAAAAACCAATCTGCTTTAAGGAAGATTCAATATCTGATGCCAGAGTTGCCATCAGACTGGATCTAGAAATTTATATGGCTACGTACGTATTAATATTTTTTTAGTTTCAGGTAGTTTTCTAAGCCTTTCTTGAAACTTGCAACTTTTCCTGCTGTGACCAGCTCCTCAGGCGGCTATTCTACAGATTTACAGTTCTCATAGTGAAGAAGGCTTTTCTCCCATGGATATTGAATCCTTTTTTCTCCAGCCCAAGAGAATGTCCTCTTGTCTTTTGAGGGGACTTTACATGAAATAGTTTTTCACCAAACTTTTTGTAGGGACCATTTGTATACTTATATAACTTAATCATGTCTCCCCAGAGCCATCTTCTCTCAAGATTAAATAAGTTCAATTCTTCTAACCTCTCCTCATAACTAAGATGCTCCATTCCCCTTATTAGTTTGGTTGCTCGTCTTCGCACTCTCTCTTGCTCCATTACATCTTTTCTATAACTGGAACCCAGAACTGAACATCATATTCCAAAAGGGGGAAGATCTCTCCATGAGGAGAGCACCGAACGAACGGCTTGTAGAGTTATGTATTGCCTTTTCGCCTTCTACTAAGCATCTGCATTTTCACAAGGCATTAAAGGAAAAGGGGCTGAGAAGCCCAAAGCGCCCTCTGTTGGATGTAACAAATCCTCAATTTGTTTTTGACCCACCGAGTCTTGAGAAAGCAAAAAGGATTTTAGCCAAGCCAGTATCTCTCATCTGCAGAACAACGCGTTTCGGGGTTTTTGTCCCTCAATCAGTGTAGAGCAGAGTGATACTGGCTTTGGGTGTGTGGGAGGCATTTGAGTGGCTCAGAAAGGGGGAAGAACTCCCCTTTGAGGAGAGCCCCCGAACAACGGCTTGTAGATTTATGTATTGCCTTTTCGCCCTTTATAAGCATTGCATATCACAAGGCTTTATGGGAAAGGGGCTGAAACCCAAAGGCCCTCTTTTTTGGTTTAAAAAATCCTAAATTTGTTTTACCGCCGGCATAAAAGGGAAAAAAATCCCGAAACAGCGTTGTCTGAAATGAGAGATACTGGTTTGGGCAAAAATCCTGTTTGTTTTTCCAAGACTCGGGGTCAAAAGAAAATTGAGGATTTTTTTTAATCCGACAGAGGGCGCTTGGCTTCCCACCCCTTTCCCATATCCCTTGTGTATGCAGATGTTTAGAAAGGGGGCGAAAAGCAACCAAAACTCTAAAGTCTTCTTTTTGGTCTCTCCTCAAGGAGAGATCTTCCCCTTTCTGAGCCACTCAATGCCTCCCATACAGCCAGCCAGTATTGCTCTGCTCAGCACTGATGAGGGACAAAAATCCCGAAACAGCGTTATCTGCAGGTGAGAGATACTGGCTTGGCTAAAACGCTTTTTGCTTTCTCAAGACTTGGTGGGTCAAAAGCAAATTGAGGATTTGTTACATCCAACAGAGGGCGCTTTGGGCTTCTCAGCCCCTTTCCCATAATGCCTCATCATGTTCCAAGTGAGGCCACACCACTGCTTTATATGGCGGTAATATTACATCCTTGTCCTACGAGTCCATGCCTCTTTTAATACACGGCAATATCTTGCTTGCCTTAGAAGCAGCTGATTGACACAGCATGCTGTTCTGTAGTCTATGATCTGCAAGAACACCCAGATCTCTCTCAACAAGCAATTCACCCAGTTTTCCCCCCCCAGACATATGATACCTGCAGATTATTAGTACCAAGATGCAGAACTTTACATTTATCCACGTTGAACCTCATCTGCCAAGTGGACGTCCAAACACTCAGCTTGTCCAGGTCTGCTTGCAATTTATGAGCATCTTCCATAGATTGCTTGGTGTCATCTGCAAAAATATAAACATTGCTATTAATCCGCTCCACTATATCATTAATAAATACATTGAATAAAAGAGGACCCAATACTGGGGCACACCACTCATAACCGGGGACCACTCAGAGTAGGAGTCATTTACCCCCATTTTCTGAGTACGACCCAATACCCAGTTTTTAATCCAATTACACACTGTTATTTCTAACCCAATGAATTTTAATTTTCCCAATAAACGCTTATGAGGGACAGTGTCAAATGCTTTTACAAAGTCTAAAAACACTATATCCATAGCTGCCCTACTATTCAGACTTCTACTGACCTCTTCATAAAAATAGATCAGGTTGGTCTGACAATTTCTGTCCTTAAACCATTGCCAACAAAAAGAACTCTACCAAAATTTCAAAAAATACAAACTTCTGTCCTTAGTAAAACCATGCTTGCAACATATTCCTGTATATATTCCCTCATGAGCCCTCAAACAGTTTTCCCACAATAGATGTTAAATTTACTGGTCTATAATTACCTGGGCAAGACTTGGAGCCTTTTTTAAAGATGGGAACTACAAATACCTTGCGCCAGTCTCCTGGCACTATACAAGTCACCAGAGAATCTCTAAATATCATATACAGGGGCACACCGATAACTGAGCTGAGCTCAAGAACTCTTGGGTGTAAGCCATCTGGGCCTGGAGCCTGGTTCCCATTCAGTTTATTTAACTTGGTTTGGACCATTTCTACACTCAGCCAATGTATTATATCAGTTGATGTATTAACAGTACTGAAACAACCTACATCCGCACTGGGCCCGCCCACATCAGCTAATTACTTCTGGTTCGTATATACGGAGCTGAAGAACCTATTTAGTGGCTCTGCCTTCTCTTGATCCCCAGTGACCTGCTCCCCATTACAGTTATTTAAGGGTCCTAAATGCTCTGACTTTGGCTTTTTGGCATTTATATGTTTGAAGAATTTCTTGGGATTTGTCTTGTAGTCCGTGGCCACCTGCCTTTCATTTTGTATTTTAGCTGATTTGATCAATTTTTTTTTTACAAATTTTATTAACCTTTTGTAATTTTTAAAGGCTTATTCCGACCCCGCTGACATATATTTTTTAATTGCCCATTTTTTTTATTTTTTGCCCTTTTAACAAAAGGTAGAAGCCATGTTGGATTTAGTTTTAGTCGCCTATACTTGTTACCTAGAGGAATGCATTTTGCTATAAATTTCCCTAGAGTTTATTTAAAGCACTCCCATTTGGCTTCTACATCACTATTTGGTATTAGCTGCTCCCAGTCTATGTCCTATAGTGCGGCCTTCAATAAGGGAAAATTGGCCTTTTTAAAATAAAATGTTTTTACCCTCCTGCTCTGTGTCTGTTTTTTTCCAGTTTACACTGGAAAAAAGGGTATGTTCACATGGGGTAATTTTGGCACGTATTTTGCGGCGTATCTAATACGAGCGAGATATGCGCCGACATTACGGTTATCCATAGTGTTCATAGAAAACTATGGATTACGCCTCCTCTGCCGCTCGTACAATATGATCGTATTGTACGAGTGGGGGCATAAGTGACATATCAATTACTTGCGGCAAATATGCGCCTCGAGTAATGCAGGTCAATGGTGCCGGCAGGCTGCCGGACCCCCCACGCCATGGGAGAACTGGCGCGACTCCCAAAGCGCCCAGTGTAATTGCGGCCGTACTCTACGCGCCACAATTACGCTGTGTGAACATAGCCTAAAATGAGTTACCGTATACGCTCAAGTATAAGTCAACCCGAGTACAAGCCGAGGCATCTATTTTTGCCACAAAAAAACTGGGAAAACTTATTGACTCGAGTATAAGCCAAGGGTGGAAAATGCAGCGGCTACTGGTAAATTTCAAAAATAAAAATGGATACCAATAAAATTATATAGGCAGTTTAATGTGCCCCATAAGCAGGTGTATGTCTCCCATACGCAGGTAATTGTCCCCCATAGACAGGTTATAGGCAGGTATACGCAGTTATATGTCCTCCATAGGCTCCATAGGCAGGTCTAGGCAGGTTATAGGCAGGTATATGTCCCCCATAGGCAGGTAGAGGCCAGTATATGTCCTCCATAGGCAGGTTATAGGCAAGTAATTGTCCCCCATTGGCAGGTTATAGGCAGGTATAGGCAGTTATATGTCCATCATAGGCAGGTTATAGGCAGTTTTTTTTTTTTTAAAAGTACTCACCTCTCTCCCACGCTGCTCCGACTCCCAGGCAATCCGTCTTCTTCCTGGCACAGGCGGCGTGATGTCATCAGGCCACGCAGACTGCGTGATGACACTCACGCCACCTGTGCCGGATACTGCTTTTAGTGCTAGTAGAGTGCTGCTGATGTTGGATTGTGTGTGCATTTTGCTGCCGAGCCTGCGTGCACCTATGCTCATTTTTACTAAAAAAAATATTTTTGGATGTGCAGACCAAACATTTTTTTTATCAGACTACTGATTGTCCTGATGACATACATAAAAGGAAAAAGCATTGACATTAATAACAGTAACAACTAGTTAATATTGTATTAATTAATCAAATCATACATAACTTTTTCCTATCACTGTTAGATATTTTTAATTATTTATATTTTAGAATTATTTTAGACTGTTTACTTACTAGATATAACTAAAATATTAATATTCTTGCAATTGTGATGGGTGGTACCATGACCTGCATGTCGCGCTGTAGGCACACTCGTACCCCTTCGGCAGCTTCCCTGTTGGGTACAAGTAGAACTGCTTCCTACACGGTGGGCCACGGGCACACTTGTGCTTCTGCTCTGTACTCACCTCTCCCTGCTCCTGCTTCCCTGAGCATCTCTGCCAGCCAGAGCACACATCCCCGCTCCCTATTGTGCGTGCGCCGGCTCAGTGAAAGTTAAGGGGCCAGCGTGCTGGTAATTGGCTTATAACTGAACTCTGACCCTATATCTTCTGTCCACTTCCTGCACTCCTTTCTAGATATTTTGTGTCCATGCTTTTAGAGAAAGCGTTTTGCCTGCTGCCTGCCCTGACCTTTTTGCCTGTCCCTGGCCATGAGCTTGCCTGCCGATTCTGTACCATACTGCTCCCCACCTGGCACTGTAAGCAAGTCGCATCAGGGTTAGCAACCTGGGTGTCTCCCACCGCATGAGTCCAACCTGCCTTGCGGGGGACTCTGGTGAAAACTTGTGGTAGTCCAGAGGATCTAAGCCTAGCGATCCTAACAATAATTCTGAATGCTTTTCAAATGTGTTGCATTAATTAACTATTAAATATCTCAGAAACTAGAGCCAATCTGACAAAACTCGAAGTCATATTCTTAATCAGCACAATAAATTTAATATAAAACTGATCAGACATTGTTGGCACCAAAATCACTGTATATCAGTGCTATCTAATGGAAATCTACAAGTTTTAATGGTTTGGCATGAAGCACTAGATATCTATATATATTACCCCACATATTAACATCACTCCTGAAGAAGGAACGCGAAACGCGCTGTCACGTCAAGAGAGGTACAGTGAGCCCTGACTGGAACCCAGCCCCCCTGTCCCTGCCCCTTGACCCC